>ONZH01000678.1:0-17840 GCA_900303285.1 Rhinella marina | reverse complement strand
CTGTGACAGCGACATTACTTACTGGGGACTGTGACTGCGAAATTACTTACTGACATTTTTTATCTTGTCGGGCCACTCTGTAGTTGCTGCCACTTCCACACTCTGTCTATGTGCCACTGTGTGCCCTCATAATTCTGCACTCCTGACATTTGCAATCTTTGCTTTGGGCCTGTCTGTGACTGCAAAATTCTACTGACTGACGTTTTCATTCTTGTCCGGCCACTCTGTTGTTGTGCAACTGTGTGACTTCATAATTTTGCACTACTGTCATTTGCAGTCTTTGCATTGGGCCTGTCTGTGACTGCGAAATTCTACTGACTGACGTTTTCATTCTTGCCGGGCCAGTCTGTCGTTGTGCCACTGTGTGACTTCATAATTGTGCACTACTGTCATTTGCAGTCTTTGCATTGGGCCTGTCTGTAACTGCAAAATTCTACTGACTGACATTTTCATTCTTGTCGGGCCACTCTGTCGTTGTGCCACTTTGTAACTTCATAATTCTGCACTACTGTCATTTGCAGTCTTTGCATTGGGCCTGTCTGTAACTGCAAAATTATACTGACTGACATTTTCATTCTTGTTGTGCCACTGTGTGACCTCGTAATTCTGCTACTACTACTGCTGCCACTTCCACACTGTGCAGGTCAAACTTGACAACGGTTGACACTTGTTCTAAATCAATTCCTCGGGCACAGACATTAGTGGTCATGAGAACTTTTCCCTTCCTATCTCTGTCGTCTTGCCACTCTGTCACACCTTCTACAATCACAGGCAGGTCAAAATTAAAAACGTTTTACACTTGGTCTACGTCAATTCCTCGGGCACAGACATTATTGGCCATGAGAACTTTTTCCTTCCCATCTCTGTTGTCGTACCTCTCTGGCCTCATAATTCTACTACTGCTGCTGCCACTTCCACACTCTGTCATTGCGCCACTCTGTGGCCTCAAAATTACTGCTGCTGCCACTTCTAAACTCTGTCATTGTGCCACTCTGTTGCCTTAAAATGCTAATACTACTGCTGCCACTTGCACACTGTGCAGGTCAAACTTGACAACGGTTGACATTTGTTCTACATCAATTCCTCGGGCACAGACATTAGTGGTCATGAGAACTTTTCCCTTCCTATCTCTGTCGTCTTACCACTCTGCCACACCTTCTACAGTCACAGGCAGGTCAAAATAAAAAACAGTTGACACTTGGTCTACGTTAATTCCTCGGGCACAGACATTAGTGGTCATGAGAACTTTTTCCATCCCATATCCGTCGTCGTACCACTCTGGCCTCATAATTCTACTACTGCTGCTGCCACTTCCACGCTCTGTCATTGCGCCACTCTGTGAAATCAAAATTCTACTGCTGCTGCCACTTCCACACTCTGTCATTGTGCCACTCTGTGGCCTCCAAATTCTATTGCTGCTGCCACTTCCACACTCTGTCATTGCGCCACTCTGTGACCTTAAAATTCTACTGCTGCTGCCACTTCCAAACTCTGTCTGTGTGCCACTCCGTGGCCTCAAAATTCTACTGCTGCTGCCACTTCCACACTCTGTCATTGTGCCACTCTGTTGCCTTGAAATTCTAATACTACTGCTGCCACTTGCACACTTTGCAGGTCAAACTTGACAACGGTTGACACTTGTTCTACATCTGTTCCTCGGGCACAGACATTAGTAGTCATGAGAACCTTCCTATCTCTGTCTTCTTGCCACTCTGTCACACCTTCTACAGTCACAGGCAGGTCAAATTTAAAAACGGTTGACACTTGGTCTACGTCAATTTCTCGGGCACAGACATTAGTGGTCATGAGAACTTTTTCCTTCCCATCTCTGTCGTCGTACCACTCTGGCCTCATAATTCTACTACTGCTGCTGCCACTTCCACACTTTGTTGTTGCGCCACTCTGTGGCCTCCAAATTCTACTACTGCTTCTGCCACTTCCACACTTTGCCATTCTGCTACTCTGTAGCCTCCAAATTCTACTGCTGCAGCCACTTCCACACCCTGTCATTGTGGCACTGTGTGACCTCATAATGCTACAGCTACTGCCACTGCCTCCTATACACTGTTGTCGTGCCACTCTGTGGTCTCCTGTTGCTACAGCTGCTGTCACTGCCTCCTCTGTACTGTTGTCATAGCACTCTGTGTTCTCCAGATGCTAAAGCTGCTGTCACTGCCTCCTCCACATTGTCGTTGTAGCACTCTGTGGTCTCCTGTTGCTACAGCTGCTGTCACTGCCTCCTCTGCACTGTCGCCGTAGCACTCTGTGTTATGCATATGCTAAAGCTGCTGTCACTGCCTCCTCTTCACTGTCGTTGTAGCACTCTGTGTTCTCCAGATGCTAAAGCTGCTGTTAATGCCTCCTCTACACTGTCGTCGTAGCACCCTGTGGTCTACTGTTTTGTAGAACTGTTTGGTAGAAACACAACTCGTCGTGTTTGGAGGAGAGTGAATGCTGAGTTGCATCCAAAGAACAATATACCTACTGTGAAGCATGGGCGTGGCAACATCATGCTTTGGGGCTGTTTCTCTGCAAAGTTACCAGGATGACTGATCCATGTACATGAAAGAATGAATGGGGCCATGTATCGTGAGATTTTGAGTGCAAACCTCCTTCCATCAGCAAGGGCATTGGAGATGAAACGTGGCTGGGTCTTTCAGCATGACATAGATCCAAAGCACACCGCGAAGGCAACGAAGGAGTGGCTTTGTAAGTAGCATTTCAAGGTCCTGGAATGGCCTAACCAGTCTCCAGATCTCAACCCCATAGAAAACCTTTGGAGGGAGTTGAAAGTCCATGTTGCCCAGCGACAGCCCCAAAACATCACTGCTCTAGAGGAGATCTGCATGGAGGAATGGGCCAACATACCAGCAACAGTGTGTGCCAACCTTATGAAGACTTACAGAAAATGTTTGACCTCTGTAATTGCTAACAAAGGATATATAACAAAGTATTGAGATGAACTATTGTTATTGACCAAATACTTATTTTCCACCATAATTTTCAAATAAATTCTTTAAAACTCAGACAATATGATTTTCTGGATTTGTTTTCTCATTTTGTCTCTCATAGTTGAGGTCTACCTATGATGTCAATTACAGGCTTCTCTCATCTTTTTAATTGGGAGAACTTGCACAATTGGTGGCTGATAGTGACGATTGAGCACCCAGATGGTCAGGTGCTCGGGTGCTCTGGCCAAACACTAGGTGGTGCTCGAGTGCTCAGCCGAGCACCCGAGTATAATGTCTGGTCCATAGGGAAACTAGAAAATGGTGGAAATGGGGGGGTGTAGCTTGCGCCGGATCGGAATGGCCACACATCTTTCAAGATCTTGCTCCCTCTACCCTCAGGAAGAGAAGAATGCTCAAGCCCCTTACAGACTGGCTTCGATCCAACCAAATTATTTATAGATTGACCTTTCCTTTTGGACTGTCCTTTTTCCACGATGGGAAGCGCTTTAATATCTCCACTTACTCAGACCTGGATGCAGCATATGATCTTCTTCAGATTACTCCCCTAGACGTGGAGAATTTGGAGTTGTACAGGGATATCCCAGATCTCCCAGAAGTTCCCAAAATAACTCCATTCACTGTTCAGAGGACACCCAAAGCCCAAAGGCCCAAGAAGAAAAATAACCAGATGACACCGAAGAGACTCATCTCAGAATAATGATCGGGTTCTATTATGTACCTTACTCTGTGTCTTATCCTAATCTTTCATATCACCCATTTGCTCTGTCATCTTTCTTTCTAACTTTATTCTTCACGTTCATTCATAGCAACTCTCTACAGCTACTGGGATCTGAGTCAGGTTTGACTGCTTGCTCCCATAACATAGCGGATTTAGCTATCACAATGTGGGGCTCCATCCACAACTGCATATCTATATCTCTCAAAGCTGCTATATCTCACTTTTCAAAACTGCACTGTCCTTCTTCACCCTTGTCCTACTTTTTTGCTTAAAAACATACGCCACGCTATGGAGGCTGGTCACAGTGTGACATTTTTGGCTTCTTATTGTCTCCATATCTTGCCACGGCCTTGGTGTCGTGCTATGAGGACTTACATTTGGTAGATGTACCTATTTCCCCTCCTCATTCTCAAATGTTTTGGTGGCATCATAACCCACCTGAAGTTCAAGTTCAATCTGATTCTCTCTGTTTGTAACTTGTTTTATGTTTTTACCATGTTTTACTTTAGGTTATTTAAGGTACCCTGTACTTCTTTGAAGCCGTTGTGTGTCTGACTGACCATCTCTCCTCTGTTATGCGTGCTCCGACGTAGGCCAGACCCAGCCCCTTATCCAGCTCAAGTCTCCTGGGAAGTCTCACTCTGTCTGCAAGGTAGTGTGCGTGTCATAACTCACCATGACTGATCTACACATCTGCTCATACAACGTCAAGGGCTTCAACTTCCCTTCCAAAAGGAGTCAGGTCTTTACATTGTTGCGTAAATCTGGGGCGACAGTTGTGCTTCTCCAGGAGACTCACTTCAAGTTCAACCACTACCCCAACCTTTCCTTTTCCTACTACTCTCAGTGGTATCATTGTGGAGGTAGTTAGTCAGCCTCCGGCAGAGAAAGCATCGGTTTTCAGAAGAAAGTCCCTTTTACATATCTCTCTCACATACAGGACCCTGAGGGCCGATATATAATGGTAAAAGGCAGAATAAGCTCCCAGGTATACACCTTCGTGAACCTCTATGCACCTAACATGGGTCAAGCCAAATGGTTGTTATCTGTACTCCCTATTATTGCTACTTTTCAGGAAGGCATGACCATTGTCGGGGGGGACTTTAACATTACGTTGAATCCTCAACTAGACACTTCTACTGTTAAATCTGCATTGACTTCTGCTGCGTTGAGGTCCATGAGGGATGGCTTGTGGAACTTACACCTTCTAGACACATGGCGCATCCTAAATCCATCTGCCTCTGATTATACCTTTTACTCCCATGCTCACCACTCATATCAACGCCTAGACTACTTATTTATCTCGAAAGAACACTTCAAGCTCTGTACTGAAGCAAAGATTGGTCCCATTCTTCTATCAGATCACGCTCCCATATCGATCTCAGTTTCAGCTCCCTCCCCTACCCCTCAACACTTTAATTGAAGGATGAATGAATCCATCTTAGGTAATACCACACATGCTACTTCAATAGCTAAATCCCTTGAAGATTATTTTGCTACCAACGATACCACTGAGGTTTCTGTCCAAACACTGTGGGAAGCCCATAAACCTTTTATAAGGGGTCAGTTTATCAGTGTGGGAGCGTTTGTGAAGAAACAGAGAAATGAGAAGATTGATGAGCTTCTTAAACGGATTAGGTCTCTAGAATCCACACATAAACGTACACTCTCTGAACACCAATTTTTAGACTTATCCAATTTAAGAGCAGAACTTAAAGCTATTCTTCACACAAATTCAGCAAAATATTACTTAAACTCTCAACATAAGTTCTTTGCCCATGGTGACAAAGCCACCATGATGTACAGAGTAAAGCAAAGAAGGCTGTCCAATTACATCCACCAACTTCACTCAATCTATCAATTTATTCCTCCTCGGAAATAGCAGCCCAATTTAGGGACTTCTATTAAGCTCTTTATAACTTACCCCCTTCCTCTGCCTCACCACACTCATATACTGATCTCCTGTCTTCCTTTATGGGCTTCCTTACCCTCCCTCAAGTCTCTATCCCCCAGAGGCAAGCACTGGAAGCTCCCTTTACCTTAGAAGAACTCCGACTAGCTTTGAGACAATCCCCCACCAGTAAAAGTCCAGGCCTGGACGGATTCCCAGTCACATATTACAAAACGTTCCAAAATGTCCTACTTTCCCACTTACTTAAAGTTTGCAATTCTTCATTACTAGGTTCCCCCTTGTCTAGAGACATGACTCAAACACATATTACATTGATCCCTAAGGAAGAGAAGAACCCGACACACTGTTCCAACTACAGACCTATCTCACTTCTGAACATTGACCTCAAACTGCTGGCCAAAATGCTGGCCAATCGATTGGCTACCATTCTCCCTAATTTAATACATAGAGACCAGGTGGGTTTTGTTCGAGGTAGAGAAGGCAGGGACAATTCCACTAGAGTCTTGACTGCTGCTTAATATGCTAAACATACTTCTATGCCATTGCTACTCCTTAGTACTGATGCCGAAAAGGCCTTTGATAGACTCAGCTGGCCATTTTTAAAGGATGTTCTGTTAGCCTTTGGTCTTCCTTTTACCTTTATTCAAGCTACATTCGCCATGTATTCTCAAGCATCAGCCTCAGTCATGGTGAATGGCCTACTGTCCCTGCCATTCAGGATTACAAATGGTACTCGTCAGGGATGCCCCCTCTCTCCCTTGCTATTTGTTTTGGCTTCGGAACCCCTCTTGGTTAAGTTTAGAACAGATTCAGCTATTCGGGGCATGCCTCTGGGGGATCAGGAACATATCACGGCAGCTTTTGCTGACAATATACTTATTATGACAACAAACCCTTCCTCCTCACTTCCTGTTATCTACACCCTCCTTGATAGGTATGGTTCTCTCTCCAACTTTAAAATAAATATGAAAAAGTCCCTGGTCGTCTGTATGGGCATTTCCACGAAGCAGAAACTACACCTAGTGGAAAACTCTCCATTTGACTGGAACGCCCCATACCTAACATATCTTGGGAGTAAAGTGAGTGACACTCCTTCTGACCTTTTTCACTTAAACTACACCCCCCTACTTCACTCTATGTGTGATCAGATAGATAAGCTAAATTTCTCAACACTGTCCTGGTTTGGACGTAAAAACCTTCTAACCTCTCTAATAATTCCCACACTGGCATATCTCCAACAAGTCCTACCACTGCCCATACCTTCAACTTTCTACAACACTTTTAACAGGAAAATCAGATCATTTATCTGGAATGGGAAAAAAAAAACAGGATATCTCTTTCCTGCCTATCCAAACCGAAACACCTCTGAGGCATCTCCTTGCCGAATCCAGAATTGTATGGAAGAGCGATTCTTCTTTCTAGAGCAGAAGACTGGCTGAGAAATTTCAAACATAAATCCTGGGTGGCGATGGAGCGGGATCTCCTGGGTTGCTCTCCCCGAGCCTTACTCTTAGGTTCTCCCCAATTACCCTCTTCCTCACAGTTCCCCTACCCTCTCATTAAAGCCACAATGGCAGCTTGGGTCTGGCTGCAATCTTCCTACTGCTCCATTCCTTTCCTGTCTCCCCTGTTGACTATTGGAGACGTATTATCTACAGCATCCCGAACTCTTTGGGACAACTCCCCTTTGGAACTAAAAAATTCCAACACCTTGATATCCTCAATGTACCAGTATCCCGACATTCCTCTTGGAATTAGAGATGTCCTAGCCTTTCTACCCTCCTCCCCATACCTGGGCCCTCAAGCCTCATATATCTATGCACATTTGTCCAGGCATATACAAAGGGGTGATCTCATTCGCCCTTTGGTGTGGATGGAATCTCTAATCAGTCCCACTAGGAAAATAATTTCTCAACTTTATAACAAGCTCAACTCCCCAGCCCTACACACAAAACCAGCTTACATCCGCTTATGGGAGCGTGACCTGAACATGTCCTTTCCTGTTCATGATCTCTCTAAGGTTTTGCTATCTCCACATATTTCCTCACGCTGTGTCAGAATACAGGAGAATGGCTACAAAATACTAACACGGTGGTATAACACCCCTGATAAGGTCAGTCTCCTGTACAATCTGGCATCTGACAGGTGCTGGAGGTGCCTTGATGACAGAGGTTCCTTTTTCCACATTAGGTGGGAATGTCCTTTGATTAACAAGTGGTGGTCAGAGGTCTTCTCTATCAGCAACCAGATCTGCTCCTCCAATATACCTGTTAGCCCGAGTTTGGCCTTGCTAAACTTTTGTGAGCTATCAGGCCCCAATTCTCAAAGCCCTTTGTTCAGATTATGCCTCATGGCGGCACGATTGCTGATACCGAGATTTTGGCTCTCCGCGGATATCCCTCCTATAGAAATGTGGAAACAGAGACTCGACCAAATATACCGGTTTTCCTCTTGGGAAAACCATAATCATGCAATATTCCTTACTCTATGGCGTCAATGGATATCCTATAGACACCACGGAACGACAACAAAATTGTCCTCCACATAATATGTGATTGTCCCCATTATGGGGCTTGGAGGGGTGGTTGGGGCAACAGTTATGCCATTTATTCCCCACTAGATATATCTCTTTTTAATATACCTCCGCTGTCATTTGATGGTCCGACGGCAAATGTGACACATTTGGATGTTTATCATACTGTGCATTGTAATTCCCGTATGCGTGTACCTTTCATTTTGTATTGTTGTTCTTTATTTAAATAAACTTGTAAAATAAAAAAAAAATAAAAAAGAAAATGGTGGAAACACCACAAAAATGGTTAGGGAACAGCATGGGGAGGATGTCTGAATGCATCCTGGACTCCAAAGTCACTGATATTCATGATGATAGGCCACTATTACGCCACTTTTACGGAATGACAAAAATACCCCCCAAAAACCCAAGATAACATCGATTTTACAGGAAATATTGTTAGGAAACATAGATTTACTTGTACATTAAGCGCAAGTGCTGCCAAAAATTACACGGATGAGGCGCTCCCATACAACCGGTATATCTTATAAAGGAGGGCCTAATTGACATTGTGGTACAATTGTTTATGACGTGGGATTCCTACACTCATAAAGCCTATGCACTAAGTGAAAGGGCTGCCAAAAATTACAAGGAACAAGCAATCCAATACACCCTTTATTACACATAAACGAGGGCATCATACACACCCTTGAAAAATTATGATTGATGGCCTGCTGCTGACACTCAAAAACAATAGGGGTGACATTCTGCTGCTGAGTAGACCGTCCAAAAGATTTAAGAGTGACACTCTGCTGCCGAGCTGACCGTCCAAAAAATTTAAGGGACACATGCTGCTGCCACCGCACCGCTAAGAGTTGCTGACGACTGTTTTTTTTTTCCACTATCCGCTGCGGAGGCCGGTGCCCCCCAGCGGCGTGTGCCGCGTTGGTCGTTCCACTCTTGCTCTCCGCGATAATTCAAGGTCCAATTGCGTTTATCTAAGTTGCTGCACTTAAAAAGCTCAAAGTTTGATCTTAGGATCGAGTTGGCAGTCTGTAGGGAGGTGAGCTACCACTTGTTGGAGCCCCTGCCTCTCTGCGCCTCCCCAATGCTGTTTGATGGGTGTCCCGGGGACCGGAATCGTTTACTTAAAAAATTTCAGTGTTCAAACCAAGCCGGGTCAACTCAATACTTGAGCTCTGAATAATGGAATCGGACTCCATGCTGCTGCCACCGCACTTTATCAAACTGTCCCAAATTTAAGGGTGACACGCTAACGTTAAAGCTGACCGTACAAAAAAATGATATTTTTGATGTGACATTCCGCTTTAGAGAAGACCGTTAAAAATTTTCAAGTGTGACACGCTAATGTCAAGCTGACCGTCCAAAAAAATTATATTCTTGATATGACATTCTGCAGAAGAGCAGACAGTTAAAAATTGTCAAGTGTGACACGCTAATGCCAAGCTGACCTTCCAAAAAAAATTATATTCTTGATGTGACATTCCGCTGAAGAGCAGACCGTTAAAAATTTTCAAGTCTGACACGCTAATGCCGAGCTGACCGTCCAAAAATTTAAGGGTGACACTCTGCTGTTGGCCTTATAGAAAAAAAATTTTTAAGGGAGACATGCCGCTTAGCTGAACGTCTGAAACATTAGAAGTGACATGTAGCAGAGCTGAGTGTGTAAAATATTATGGTTGAGTGTCTGCTGGTGAGCAGGCCAAAAAATTATGTTGCAGGCCCAGCTGGTGAGCTGAGCGGCTTACAAATTTGAGTGCAGGCCCAGCTGGTGAGCTAAGTGTGTAAAACATTATGGTTGAGTGCCTGCTGATGAGCTGACAGGCCCAAAAATTATGTTGAAGGCCCAGCCGGTGAGCTGAGCGGCTAACAAATTCAGGTGCAAGCCCAGCTAATGGACCTCTAGGGCTGCCTAATAAGCTGTTTCATATGATGGAGGAAGAGGACGAGAAGAGGAAGGGGTACATGATAATACAGTGTATTCAATACACCCTAAAAGTCTGATTTAAGGTTCCTTCATGTTAAGCCGCTTTCCTCTGGTGGAGTACAGAAGTCAGGGGCAATCCAGGCCTTGTTCATTTTGATAAGCGTCAACCTGTCAGCATTGTCAGTTGACAGGCGGATGCGCTTATCAGTAATTATGCCCCCTGCGGCACTAAATACCCACTCAGACAAAACACTGGCAGCAGGGCAGACCAGCACCTCCAAGGCGTAGAGCGCCAGTTCATGCCACATGTCCAGCTTAGACACCCAATAATTATATGGCACAGAGGGATCGCTGAAGACGTTGACACGGTCAGCTAGGTACTCCTTTACTATCTTCCAAAACTTTTCCCTCCTTGTCACACTAGGCCGCTCATCAGGGTTGGGCTGCTGGCGGGGTGTCATAAAACTGTCACAGGCCTTGGAGAGTGTCGCCTTGCCTTTGTTGGAACTGCTGTGTGTTCTCCTCGTCTCCCCTCCTCAGGTGGCCAAGGAACTACGTACTCTGCAACCAGCGTTGTCAGATAGAAATTTGTGGAGCAATTTTTTGACAAGGGCCTTCTGGTATTACATCATTTTACTTGTCCTCTCCACCACAGGAATGAGAGATAGGAAGTTCTCTTTGTAGCGGGGGTCGAGAAGGGTGAACAACCAGTAATCCGTGTTGCCTAATATGCGTATAACGCGAGGGTCACGGGAAAGGCAGCCTAGCATGAAGTCCGCCATGTGTGCCAGAGTCCCAACAGACAAGGCTTCGCTCTCCCCACCAGGAGCATGACTCTCAATATCCTCCTCGTCCTCTTCCTCCTCTTCAGCCCATCCACGCCGAAGAGATGGTGTAAAGGTGGTATGCCTACCCTGTGTAGCGGTGGCAACCGTCTCCTCCTCCTCCTCCAATTGGCGCTGAGAAGACGAATCGAGGGTGGTCTGGCTATCACCCTGTGTAGGGTCTTCCCCCATTTCCACCTCTTCCACACGCAGAGCATCGGCCTTTATTGTGAGCAGCAAGCTTTTTAGTAGACACAGAAGTGGGATGGTTACGCTGATAATGGCATTATCTCTGCTCTGCATCAAAGTTGCGTAACACCTCAGAGAAGTCATACATCAATGCCCACTCGTCGCTTGTGAAGAGCGGAAGCTGACTTGAAAGGCGCCGACCTTGTTGCAGCTGGTATTCTACTACTGCTCTCTGCTGCTCACAAAGCCTGCTCAACATGTGTAAGGTGGAATTCCATCGCTATCCCTATCACACCCACACTCTTTCCCTCTCCTAAAACCACAAGGTGTGTGATCCGAGCCCCAGGCGTACGCATATATAGGCAGCCAATCACTCACAGACACGTAGAAAAGGTAGTAGGTCATGACAGGAGGTCCCCCAGGCTTCCCTGCATATTTATTGGCTAAGAAATAGGCGCTAAACATGCAGAGAGGAGTAAAAAAAAAAAACACGAATTTCACACGCTAATCGGCCGAGTAACGAATACTTACAAGTACGCAAATATCCGTGCGGATAACGAATCTTTACGAATATATTTGCTCACCTCTATATATATATATATATATATATATATATATATATACATGCAACTTGGTCACAACTACAGTACTGCAGATTTTTATTAACTGTATGATCAGAAAAAATTTAAACGAATGTCCAATATTCTGAATGCAGTAACGTTATAGAGCAGCAGCAAATGAGGAACTGCGGCCTAAATTAACGGTATTGAATACGGATGTCAGCTACAGAGACTTTTGAACAGTTGTAATACGCTGTGCGCCTAGTGTTACTGACAGGGCACACCTGGGGTTTTTTTGCCACCCAAAAAAATAAAAAAAGACGTATTTCACAATGGACTTTGGTCTTTTTGGAACAGCGACAATCTTTCTACTTACACCAATACTATCCCTATTGTTTAATTCCCGCCTAGGGAAAATTGAACTGCAGCAGCAAATAAAATTCTACCAACATGCAAATGTTATACAGCAAGACGCAAAAGAAGTACTGTTGGCTCAACAGCAGAAATTATAGCAAAGTATGTCAGGTATATAGTATACAGTGAGTATCCTACAGCATGCAGCAGCAGCACATGTGGCATTAATGGCAGGCCACCTACTGCTATTTTCACCACCTTTTAAAGTTCTCAAATGTCAGTAAATAAAGGTTTGTGACAGATATAATAGCCCTTACAAGGGCTTTTGGGTTTTTTTTGAGCGATTTCTATCCCTGCCTAGCGTGCTTCTCTCCCTACAGTATATGTCCCTCCTTGCTGCAGCAGCGCTTATGGCGTTAATGGCAGGCCAACTAGCGCTATTTTCAACACCTTCAAAGTACTAAAATATGAGAAAAAAAACTTTGTGCCAGATATAATAGCCCTTAAAAGGGCTTTTGGGTCTTTTCTGACCATTTTCTATCCCTGCCTAACGTGCTTCTCTCCCTACACTCTCTGTCCCTCCTTGATGCAGCTCTCCCTGTCTAACACTGGCCGGGTCACATGTCACCGGGTGCTTTATAGCACCCGATGACGCATTCCCAGCCAGCCAATCAGTGTAATGCCAGTAGCTAACATGGCTACTGGCATTACACTGAATGCCATACCTCCCCACAAGCTAATTGGCTAATTAGCGTGCGGGGAGGAGACTCGAATACCACGTGGACCCAAGCACTGCCATGTTCGGCCGAATAGTGTATTCAGCCGAACATGTTCGCTCAACACTAGTGGCTGACTAAATACTTTTTTTCCCCACTGTATGCCTCGCTTCAGGCTCTGATTGCACAGCGTGCAAACCACTCGTGTCTTGTCGTCAGCACATTGTCTGAATAACTGCAACACCAGGGAACTACTTGGAGATGGCTTTAGTGTGCTCAGTCCCTGGGTGCGGTGTGCAGTAGCAGGCATACTGGCTAGTGGACTGCCACTCTGCTTTTGTACCCTGCTCCCTCTTTTGCTGTGCAGCTGGCGCTGTGTGACCACTACATCTTCCTCCGAACTGTACAGTTCACTTGCATGACTCCATGTGGGGTCTAGGACCTCATCATCCTCCACATTATCTTCCACCCACTCCTCACCCCTGTCCTCCTTGCCAGTCTGCACACAGTAAAAATCCAAAGCATTTGGCACCTGTGTTTCGTCATCATCACCAGAGACGTGCTTGGATGGTCGTCCCATGTCCACATCCTAAAACATAAGTGGTTGAGTATCAGTGCATTCAATCTCTTTCACTTCTGGGAAAGGGCTATGTGTAGGTGGATGGCCCATGGAAACCCCACCAGCAGAGTCATTAAAAAGCATAAGAGACAGCTCCATGACTTGGAGCTCAGACTGTCAGCCATCCAATCTACTACCGCCTCTACTTGTTCTGGTCTCACCATTCGTACACCGGTATTCAGGCCTGCAAAATGACGCTGAACATCCTGTCGCCTACATGCACCTAAAGGAAGGTGTTTGATTTGGGCGTGTAGCTGGCAAAGATCGACCAAGTCCTCTGTCTGCTACAGGAGCTCCAGCAGCACCATTATTTAATGCTCTCCTCATTCTTTGAGGTCACTCACCAAACTAACAGACAGATTAACAATATTAATTTCCCTGTCACTTATGCAGTGCAGTTGTACCTCTCACCAAAAATGGAAAAATGTCACCGGCCGAACTAACAGATTAACTATATTAATTTTCCTGTCACGTATGCAGGGCAGATGTACCTCACACCAAAAACGGGTATATGTCACCGGCCGAACTAACAGATGGATTAACTATATGAATTTCCCTGTCACATATGCAGTACAGGTCTGCCTCTCACCAAAAGTGGGAATATGTCACGCACCAGACTAACAGACATATTAACTATATTAATTTTCCTGTCACGTATGCAGGGCAGGTGTACCTCACATAAAAAATGTGTATATGTCACCGGCCGAACTAACAAACAGATTAACAATATTAATTTCCCTGTCACGTATGCAGTGCAGGTGTACCTCTCACCAAAAATGGAAAAACGTCACCGGCCGAACTAACAGTCAGATTAACTATATTAATTTTCCTGTCACGTATGCAGGACAGGTGTACCTCACACCAAAAATGGGTATATGTCACCGGCCGAACTAACAGATGGATTAACTATATGAATTTCCCTACCACTTATGCAGTACAGGTGTACCTCTCACCAAAAATGGAAATATGTAATCAACTAGACTAACAGACGGATTAACTGTATTAATTTCCCTGCCACCTATGCAGTACAGGTGTACCTCTCACAAAAAATGGAAATATGTCACCCACCTGACTAACAGACGGATTAACTATATTAATTTCCCTGCCACATATGCAGTACAAGTGTACCTCTCACCAAAAATGGAAATATGTCATCCACCGAACTAACAGACGGATTAACTATATTAATTTCCTTGCCACATATGCAGTGCAGGTTTAACTCACACCACAAATGGGAATATGTCACCCACCAGACTAACAGACGGATTAACTATATTAATTTCCCTGTGACATATGCAGTGCAGGTGTACCTCACACCAAAAATGGGAATAATTCACCCACCGAACTAACAGATAGACTAACTAAATTTGTTTCCCTGTCACGTATGCAGTGCAGGTGTACCTCACGCCAAAAATGGGAATATGTCACGGATTAACTATTATATTTTTGTGTCAGGGGTACAAAGATGGTGCATAGCACCCACAAAAATCACTGTAGGTCACCCACAGAATTAACAGCCAGATTAATTATTATATTTCTCTGTCAGGGGTGCAAAGCTGGTGTATTGTACAAAAAAATCACTATATTTACTGTAGGTCACCCACAGAATAAATAGCCAGATTCCTAACACTCTCCTTCACTTCAGCTGCCTGCTTCCTGTCCCTGCACTACTCAGAGCTGATGGGCGGTGTCACATGTGATCCAGCTTAAATAGAGGCTGGGTCACATGATGCATCGGCCAATCACAGCCATGCCATTACTAAGTATGGCTGTGATGCCTTCTAAGTGCCCACAGCATAAAAGCTTGTTGATTAGCTGCTCTGCAGCCTTTCAACAAACTTTATTAAATGCCCGAACACCGAACTTCGGGTTCGCTCAACACTAATAGGGAAAGAATTAACCACACTGTAGGGAGACAGCAGGGTGTAAAGCCTGGGTAATAGGAGATATTTTATAACACCTTGCTGCGCTAATTGGGGTTACTAAAAGTGATCTATTACTACAGATTTTAGGTTGTTTACATTCTTTGGTACTGGGTTGAAAGTGTGGTCTGATACAACTAGTTTTGGGGTATATTTAGTTGATATAAAACTACTTCCATTCACCATTGCTTCTATACTGAAAGTGTGCTCTGATACAAACAGTTTTGGGTGTATTTAGTTGATATATAACTACTTCCATTTTCCCTTGCTTCTGGGGTGAATTTGTGGTCTGATACAACTAGTTTTGGGGTGTATTTTGCTGATATAACTACTTCCATTTACCCTTGCTTCTGTACTGAAAGTGTGCTCTGATACAAATAGTTTTAGTTTTGGGGTATATTTAGTTGATATATAGCTATTTCCATTTTTCCTTTCTTCTAGGGTGAATTTGTTGCCTAATAAAACCAGTTTTGGGGTTTATTTATTTCATATACTGTATATAAGTACTTCCATTCACCCATGCTTCCTGGGTGAAATTGCAGTTTGAAACAACCAGTTTTGGGGTGTATTTAGTTGATATATAACTACTTCCTATCTTCCTTTCTTCTGGGGTGAATTTGCGGCTTGATACAACCGGATTTTGGGTGTATTTATTTTAAATATATAAAAGTACTTACATCCATGATCTTGTAGAAGGCTTGCACATTAAAATATCAATTTTTGCAGATGACACTAAACTACAGTATGTAAAGTAATTAACACAGAAGAGGACAGTACACTGCTACAGATGGATCTGGATAGACTGGAGGCTTGGGAAGAGAAATGGCAGATGAGGTTTATAAATGACAAATGTAAGGTTATGCACACAGGAAGGAATAATGCAATTCACCAGTACATACTAAATGGTAAAACACTGGGTAACACTGACATGGAAAAGGACCTAGGAATTTTAGTGAACAGCAAACTAAGCTGTAAAAACCAGTGTCAGACAGCTGCTGCCAAAGCCAATAAGATAATGGGTTGCATCAAAAGAGGCATAGATGCCCGTGATGAGAACATAGTCCTGCCACTTTACAAATCACTAGTCAGACCACACATGGAGTACTGTGTACAGTTCTGGGCTCCTGTGAACAAGGCAGACATAGCAGAGCTGGAGAGGGTTCAGAGGAGGGCAACTAAAGTAATAACTGGAATGGGTGGACTACAGTATCCAGAAAGATTAGAGATTATCAAAGATTATCAAAATTAGGGTTATTTACTTTAGAAAAAAGACGACTGAAGGGAGATCTAATAACTATGTATAAATATATCAGGGGTTAGTAAGGAGATCTCTCCCATGATCTATTTATCCTCAGGACTGTGACTGTGATGAGGGGACACCCTCTATGTCTGGAGGAAAGAAGATTTGTACACAAACATAGAAGAGGATCCTTTACGGTAAGAGCAGTAAGACTATGGAACTCTCTGCCTAAGGAGGTGGTGATAGTAAGTTCACAAAAAGAGTTCAAGTGAGGCCTGGATGTATTTCTGGAGTGTAATAATATTCCAAGTTATAGTTACTAAAGAGGGGTCGTTGATCCAGGGAGTTATTCTGATTGGAGTCGGGAAGGAATATTTTTTCCACTAAAGTGGGGAAAATTGGCTTCAACTTGTAGGATAACAGGCCAAATTGGATGGATAGATATCTTTTTTTTGTCTTATAAACTTTATTACTATGTTATCCTTGCCTCTGGGATTAATTTGCCAGTTTTGAGGTGTATTTATTTTATATATAACTAACTCTATTCACCCTTGATTCTGTACTGAAAGTGCATATAACTACTTTCATACTTCCTTTCTTTTGGGATGAATTTGCAGCCTGATACAACCAGTTTTGGGGTGTATTTATTTTAAATATATAAAGGTACTTCCATTCATCCTTGCCTCTGGGGTTAATTTGCCGCCTTATACAACCAGTTTTGGGGTGTATTTATTTTATATATACAGTGCCTTGCGAAAGTATTCGGCCCCCTGGAACCTTTCAACCTTTTGCCATATTTCAGGCTTCAAACAAAAAGATATAACATTTTACATTTTTGGTAAAGAATCAACAACAAGTGGGTCACAATTGTGAAGTGGAATGAAATTTATTGGATCATTTAAACTTTTTTTGTAATAATAAAACCGAAAAGTGGGGCGTGCAAAATTATTTGGCCCATTTACTATCAGTTGAGAAAACTCACTCCAGAAGTTCATTGAGGATCTCTGAATGATCCAATTTTGTCCTAAATGACTGATGAAGATAAATAGAATCCACCTGTGTGTAATCAAGTCTCCGTATAAATGCACCTGCTCTGTGATAGTCTCAGGGTTCTGTTTAAAGCACAGAGAGCATCAAGAAGACCAAGGAACACACCAGGCAGGTCCGGGATACTGTTGTGGAGAAGTTTAAAGCCGGATTTGGATACCAAAAGATTTCCCAAGCTTTAAACATCTCAAGGAGCACTGTGCAAGCGATCATATTGAAATGGAAGGAGTATCAGACCGCTGCAAATCTTCCAAGACCTGGCCGTCCCTCTAAACTTTCATCTCAAACAAGGAGAAGACTGATCAGA
>ONZH01000677.1:0-132947 GCA_900303285.1 Rhinella marina | reverse complement strand
AAAAGTAAGTTTTTTTTTGTTTTGTTTAGTTTTTTTTAACGTGACATGCAGAATATATCAGAGAGCAAACTCAGCCCCTGCTGACTGTGGCTATTTTCACTGCAACCCAGAAAAATGTCGCACTCAGATTTTTCTAATGTAGCTGTATCAGTGAGAGCAAAAGACCTTTTTTAATTACGTGACGTACAGTATGGGTCACCTGGACAGAAAATACGGATTGTGGTTTGTAGTGACTGGACAGCTGAACTGTGACACACAGAATGGTTCCACACAGCTGTATGAAATGGATTTGTATCACTGAGATAAAACAACAAAAAAACAAAGTTTGTTATATATGGCGATAGCTGCACTACTAGTGCCAGCCAGCCCAGCCAGGAGACAAAGAAAAGTGTCTTGTAGCCCTTAGAAGGGCTGTTGGGTTCTTTTGATATCACTCCTGCCTAACAGAGAACTAAATCCAGGCCCTAACACTCTCCCTGAAATGCAGCAGATCTGTCCCTAACGACATCCAGACAGCCTCTGAGCCGAGCACCGCCGGACGTCACTAGTATATTCCAGGGTCACCTGATCTGGCCAGCCAACCCCTGCTATCGACATGTAAGGCCCCACGTGATGCTGGGGGGTACCGCAGAGTCTCCTGGCTAGTGATTGGCTGAGTTTATAAGCGCCAAAAATTCAAAATGCGGGAGATGCCATTTCCTCAAGCATGGCGAGATACTCATCCGAGCAGCGAGCACTTACGAGTACCCTAATACTCGAACGAGCACCAAGCTCGGACGAGCATGCTCACTCATCTCTAGTAACAGCACAGATAACACAGTGATGGCTATCTTTTTCTTTTCAATTTTTCAATTTCAATTTTTTTTTCATTTCAATCTTTTTATTGTTTTATTACATTGTAATGTTACAGACAACAAAATGCAAAGTAATGATAACAGGACAATCAATTGCAGGTTCAAGAAGTGTACAGATGAGGCAATCAATCTAGTAGTCTCAAAACACAGTGATGGCTATCTGAGTACAGAAAATGCAGTAGTGTTAGGCTATTTTCACACTAGCGTTTTCTTTTTCCGGTATTGAGTTCCGTCATAGGGGCTCAATACCGGAAAAAAACGCTTCAGTTTTGCCCCCATTCATTGTCAATGGGGCCAAAACTGAACTGAAGAGAACGGAATGCTCCTAGAAGCATTCCGTTCCGTCTTCAGTCCGGAGAGCAAACCGCAGCATGCTGTGGTTTGCTCTCTGGTCTGGGCATCCGCACCAAGACGGATCCGGAATGATCCCCAATGCAAGTCAATGGGGACTGATCCGTTTGGTGGGTCACATTGTGCCCTCTTCATAGTAATAATGCCTATTGTGCCCCCTTCACAGTAGTAAAGCCCTCTGTGACCCCTTTATAGTAGTAATGCCCTCTCTCACCCTTTATAGTAGTAATGCCCTCTGTGCCCCCTTTATAGTAGCAATGCCCTTTGTGCCCCTTTATATTAGCAATGTCCTCTGTGGCTCCTTTATAATAGTAATGCCCTTTGTGGCCCCTTTATAGTAGTAATACCCTCTGTGCCCTTTATAGTAGTAATGCCCTTTGTGCCCCTTTATAGTAGTAATGCCCTCTGTGCCCCCTTATGGTAGTAATGCCCACTATGGAAAGGGCGGCACAGCTTAGGAAACACCCAGCGGCATCTACCAGCAGTGTTTAACTGCTGTGTAGATGCTGCCCCCTCAGAAATATAGAAAACCGCCGCCTGAGGAGAGATCCCCATCTCACCTCATGGCAGAAGTGGCCCTGGTTGGAGCATAACTAAAGGTGGAATTCCCTTTTAATGTCCCCTCAAAGTGGCCACACACATCAGACAGAGGTTGGTTGAAGATCTCACCATCGCACAGGTGTCTGTCCATATGTGTGTGTCTGTCCCTGTGTGTGTGTGTTTTGGCAAGCTTTTTACTGCATTTGTTGCCTTCCATGAAGTTTTTGAACCTTGCGATGTAGAGTGTATTGTAAGGTTGTTTTTAAGTACAGATTGGTTCTGTACCCTTTAACCCCTTCAAGACATTACCATTTTTCACCTTAAAGGGGTTGTCCGGGTTCACAGCTGAACCCAGACATACCCCTAATTTCACCCAGGCAGCCCGCCTGACTAGGGCATTGGAGCATCTCATGCTCCGATGCCCTCCCTTGCCCTGCGCTGGATCGCGCAGGCAAGGGTTTTTTATTTACATTATACACACTGCCGGGCGGAGGATTCCGACCGGCAGTGTGTTCGGTGACGTCACCGGCTGTAATGGGCCGGCTTTAGCGCTGCCCTAGCCATTTTACTGGCTAGGGCCACGCTAAAGACCGCCCATCAGCGCCGTTGACGTCACCAGGCTCACTGCTGGGCGGAAGCCTCCACCCGGCAGAGCCCGGTTCGTCACCAGGACCGGGCTAAATGCCTTTGCCCTGTGCTAATTAGCGCAGGGCAAAGGAGGGCATCGGAGCATGAGATGCTCCGATGCCCTAGTCAGGCGGGCTGCCTGGGTAAAAGTAAGGGTAGGTCCGGGTTCAGCTCTGAACCTGGACAACCCCTTTAAAGGGTTTCTGTCACCAGTTTTGGGCATATAAAACAGGATGACATTTGCAATGTGCAAATGTCACCTGATGCCCAAACTGGTGATAATTTTTTTACTGGTGCCCCCGTTTTGAAATAAATCATCTTTTGTTGTATGCAAATGAAGCTTACTAGGTGCAAGGGGCGGTTACCTCGCACCTAGTAAGCTCCGTTTGCCCACCCGCGGTCACGCCTACCTTCACTTGATTGACAGGGCCAGGCAGCTTGTTGGATCCTCTGCCGGCCCTGTGCTCCATTCAAATCCCGCGCCTGCGCCCTGCGGAATAAAAGCGGCGCAGGCGCAGTGAGCGGCGCTGGCCGCCGGGCTCCCGGCTACCTCACTGCGCCTGCGCCGATGACGTCATGTGTACTCTGACGTCATCGGCGCAGGCGCAGTGAGGTAGCCGGGAGCCCGGCGGCCAGCGCCGCTCACTGCGCCTGCGCCGCTTTTATTCCGCAGGGCGCAGGCGCGGGATTTGAATGGAGCACAGGGCCGGCAGAGGATCCAACAAGCTGCCTGGCCCTGTCAATCAAGTGAAGGTAGGCGTGACCGCGGGTGGGCAAACGGAGCTTACTAGGTGCGAGGTAACCGCCCCTTGCACCTAGTAAGCTTCATTTGCATACAACAAAAGATGATTTATTTCAAAAACGGGGGCACCAGTAAAAAAATTATCACCAGTTTGGGCATCAGGTGACATTTGCACATTGCAAATGTCATCCTGTTTTATATGCCCAAAACTGGTGACAGAAACCCTTTAAGGACCAGGCCAAATTTTGGAAATCTGACATGTCACTTTATGTGGTAATAGCTTTGGAACACTTTTACTTATCCAAGCCATTCTGAGAATGTTTTCTCGTGACATATTGTTCTTCATGTTAGTGGTAAATTTGAGTTAATATAAATCACCTTTATTTATTTAAAAAATCTTAAATTTACAGAAAATTTGGAAACATTCGTAATTTTTAAAATTTGAATTTCTCTGCTTTTAAGGCAGATAGTGACACCTCACAAAATAGTTATTACTTTACATTTCCCATATGTCTACTTTATGTTGCCATCATTTTGTAAATGTAATTTGATTTTTTTTTGGATGTTACAAGGCTTAGAAGTTTAGAAGCAATTCTTAAAATGTTTAAGAAAATTTCCAAAACCATTTTTTTAAGGATCAGTTTCGTTATGAAGTCACTTTGTGGAACTTACATAGTGGAAACCACCCATAATTGACCCAAGTTTAGAAACTACACCCCTCAAGTTATTCAAAACTGATTTTACAAACTTTGTTTAATTTGTTTAAGAATTAAACTGGAAAATGGAAATGACATTTCTAAATTTTACTTTTTTTTGGCAGATTTTCCATTTTAATCCATTTTTTTACTGTAACACATCAAGGGTTAACAGCCAAACAAAACTCAAAATATATTACCCTGATTCTGTGATTTACAGAAACATCCCACATGTGGTCGTAAACTGCTGTATGGGCGCACAGCAGGGTGCAGAAGGAAAGGAGCGTCATATGGTTTTTGAAGAGCAAATTTTGCTGGACTGGTTTTTAGACACCATGTTCCATTTGAAGCCCCCCTGATGCACCCTACAGTAGAAACAACCAAAAAGCTACCCCATTTTGGAAACTACAGGATAAGCTGATAGTTTTATTGATACTAATTTGGGGTACATATGATTTTTGATAGCTTTATATGACGCTTTATGTTTGCAAGGTTACAAAAAATGGCTGCTCTGGCACAGTTTTTTTTTTTACATTGTTCATCTGACTGGTTAGATCATGTGATATTTATATAGAGCAGGTTCTTACGGACGTGACAATATTGAACATGTCTACTTTTTTTTGTTTGTTTCAGTCTTACATAATAAAGCATTTTTGAAAAAAAATCATGTTTTTGTGTCTCCATTTTCTGAAAGACATATTTTTTCTATTTTTCTGCCAATCGTCTTGTGCAGGGGGGTACCAATTTTATTTTATTTTTACAGCATTCACCTTAGGGGGTAGATCATGTGATATTTTTATAGAGCAGGTCATTACGGACACAGTGATACCTGATATGTCTATTTTTTATTTTTATTTTGGTTTTTACACAATAAAAGCATTTTAGGAAAAAAAACATGTTTTTGTGTCTCCATTTTCTGAAAGCCATATTTTTTTTTTTTTTTTTGGCGATTGTCTTACGTTAGGGCTTATTTTTTGCGCGTTGAAGTGACTGTTTGATTGGTACTATTTTGGGGTGCATTTGACTTTTTGATCACTTGTTATAACACTTTTTGTTATAACAAGTTCGTTAGATTATGTGATATTTTTATAGAGCTGGTTATTACGGATGCCGCAATACCTAATATGTCTACATTTTTTATATTTATTTCACTTTAACACAATAAAAGCATTTTTGACACAAAAAATCATGTTTTAGTGTCTCCATATTTTTAGAGCCAGTCTTTTTTTTTTATTCTTAGGCCGATTGTCTTATGTAGGGGTTCATTTTTTTGCTGGATGAGATGACGGTTTGATTGGTACTATTTTGGGGTACATATGACTTTTTGATCGCTTAGTATTACATTTTTTGTGATGTATGGTTACTAAAAAGAATTTTGGCACTGTTTTTATTTAATTTTTTTATGGCATTTACCTTTTGGGATAGAGTGTATAATATTTTTATAGAGCAAGTAGTTACGGATGTAACAATACCTAATGTCTATTTTTTTTATTTATTTTGGTTTTACACAATAAAAGCATTTTAGAAAAAAAAATTTTTCTGAAAGCCATATATTTTTTTTCATTTTTTGGGCGATTGTCTCATGTTGGGGCTCATTTTTTTGCGGGATGAGGTGACGGTTTGATTGGTGCATTGGGTTTGGGGTACATATGACTTTTTTGAGCACTTTTAATATCATTTTTTGGGAAGTGAGGTGGGCAAAATTTCAATTCCATCATAGTTTTTTTTTAAATTTTTTTTGGCGTTCACCGTGCGGGAAAAGTAATGTCATCCATTTATAGATCAGGTCTTACGCACATGGCAATACCAAACATGTTGTAAGAAATTATTATATATATAAATATATATATATATATATATATATATATATATATATATATATCGTACCCTCTTACTGGGTCTGATTCTTTGAGTTGGGTGTAATAAATGAGACACAACAGTGAAATTCTAAAATACGTATATTGTACAGTGTGGAAAATATTATTATTACAATTATTATGTATGAATAAATATGGAAGAAAGATTGAACAACAAAGAAATATATATCACATACAGAGGGACTTTTACACAATAATAGTTACAAAAGCTTATACTACAAAGTTACAATACAAAGTTGCTCCCAAACTAAACAACTAAATCACTCTACAGTAGTTACCATACATGGGTCTGTCTAGGTATCTCAATCAGTCCTTCTTCTCTCCCTTCCAGTTTCTATTTCCTCCTTCTCTGTGCGCTCTTCTTTTCTTCGCTCTTCATCCCCTTGTCTTCCTTGTCTCTCTTCCCTCCTTGCTATCCAGTTTCCCCGTCTGTTCTGTTCAGTTCCTGTCCCCCCTTTCGGTCTCACACTCCAGCCTTTTTATATGATTAACAGTCAGTTCTAGAATCTTCTAGAATATGGCCTGGACACATCTGATTGGTTGCTCACTATGATTTTCCAGCACTTTCTGGTTAACTCCAGTTAAGATTCATAGAAGTAGCTGGAATGTCCAGTATTTCCCTGTAGCCACTGTACCACCTACTGGGTGACTGTCACGCATTCCTTAGGCAGTTGACAATTGTTTGCTTTGATATGTTAATGTACCTTTGTTCAGATAGACAGTACCTGCTTATACTGGCTTTGAGAGGACACTAATTAACAGAAAGTTGCTGAAAACCTTAGATATGTCCAGGATACCCATACAATATATAGCTCATATTATTTTACTAAAAATTTATAAAAATCTGAATTTCTTACAGATTTTTAGTGTATTTTATTTTTTCAATTTTTAATCAATTATAAATGTGCAGCTATAAGAAGAAATTAGATTTTTTTTTACTTTTTATTTTTACTTTTTTTTCACTTTTTTCACACAGACCCACTTGGTTCTTGAAGATCCAGTGGGTCTGATGGTTTACAATACACTGCAGTACGGTGTATAGTGTACTGCAATATACTTGCATGTACACTTAGCCTTATCAGGCTCCTGCCTTTAGCCTGTGTTCAGGCATCCAGTTGCCATGGTAACCATTGGGACGCTGCTAGAGCAGTGCAGCGGCCCAATGGAGGAGGGATGGAGCTCCCTCCCTCTGTAAACCCGTCAAGCATCGGGTCGCTGCCAAGGCACAGCAGCGGCCCGATGGGAGAGGGAGGGAGCTCCCTCCCTGTTAACCCCTTCCATGCAGCGGTCCCCACGAACCACGGCATGGAAAAAGTTAAACGGCTGACATCGGTGCCATGTCATGGAGCACTAAGTAACAGTGGTTCATGACGAGTATACACGTCAAATAGCACTAAGGGGTTAATTCTGTTTAATACTCTGTGTAGAGATGCGTGCTGCACACTGGAGGAGGTGCTAACAGGTTTAAACTCTGTGACACACATTCCCTCAGGAGACTTCATTGAAGACTTCATCCCAGGAATGATGTAAGTATGACTTGCCCTATCTCTTGTACACCCTGAGGTGTCTGTCATGTGTTATAAGGGGGTAGACAGCTATGGGTTATAGCATGATCGACAAAGCTTCCACCCCATTTAGGATAGTGATGTTTATTTACTTTTTATTATTCTGTATGTGATTTGTTTGTGTTATCGTATATTTAATTGCAATGTATTTATTCACTAAGCCTGCATAAGCTTATTCCTTCTCAAATCTTTATAATTTATGTTACATAGAGGTATTTCCAACTAGTTGATACAGGCGCATGTTTCCAGAAATACTGGTGTTGATAGCCTATAGGCCATGGCTTTCATTGTTAAGGTTTATAAAAGTTGGTCAGTATCTAGTCCCCTTTTGTGCAAACCCCAAACAAGCTGTTGGTAACATGCTAAACCTGTTTTTATAGCATGGGATATCCACACCTCTGCCCCATAGCCCTACTTATGATAGATAAATAGTCCAGCATTTGGGATTAGGAGGAGACAGAAGCATGACACAAACAGAAGCATGACACAGTAGAGCTCACTGGGAGACTTCACACATGGGACTTCACACATGGAAGACTGGGCATGAGATCAGCTGAGTAGTTCCACAAGCAAGGCACCATTAACTCCTGGAAACTCCAGAAACCGGCAGAGTAACCTCTGCACTGCCCTAATACAAACTCTTTTCTTGTTACCCCTTCATATACCTCCTGCACTCTCCCTACAATAGCCCTGCCATATTCTGCATTAACTCTTTTCCTGCCACTCTCCCTGCCATAACCCTGCAATATCCCAGTAAACCTTTCCCTGCCACTATTCTTGCACTAAGACCCCATAACCCACTTCCTGTCAAATCCCTGCATTATTGCATTGCCCATATTTACCCTTTTATTACCCGAGGTTAACCCTTTGTACCCCCTCAGGGACAGCTTAGAGATACACTGTGTGCAGAATTATTAGGCAAGTTGTATTTGAGTGGATTCTTTTTATTATTGTTATGCATATGGGAAGGAATAATGCAAGTCACCAGTACATACTAAATGGTAAAGCATTGGGTAACTCTGACATGGAAAAGGACCTAGGAATTTTAGTGAACAGCAAACTAAGCTGCAGAAACCAGTGTCAGACAGCTGCTGCCAAGGCCAATAAGATAATGGGTCGCATCAAAAGAGGCATAGATGCCCGTGATGAGAACATAGTCCTGCCACTTTACAAATCACTAGTCAGACCACATATGGAGTACTGTGTACAGTTCTGGGCTCCTGTGAACAAGGCAGACATAGCAGAGCTGGAGAGGGTTCAGAGGAGGGCAACTAAAGTAATAACTGGAATGGGTGGACTACAGTACCCAGAAAGATTATCAAAATTAGGGTTATTCACTTTAGAAAAAAGACGACTGAGGGGAGATCTAATAACTATGTATAAATATATCAGAGGTCAGTACAGAGATCTCTCCCATCATCTATTTATCCCGAGGACAGTGACCATGACGAGGGGACATCCTCTGCGTCTGGAGGAAAGAAGGTTTGTACATAAACATAGAAGAGGATTCTTTACGGTAAGAGCAGTGAGACTATGGAACTCTCTGCCTGAGGAGGTGGTGATGGTAAGTTCACTAAGAGAGTTCAAGAAGGGCCTGGATGTATTTCTGGAGGGTAATAATATTACAGGTTATAGTTACTAGAGAGGGGTCGTTGATCCAGGGAGTTATTCTGATTGCCTGACTGGAGTCGGGAAGGAATTTTTCCCCCTAAAGTGAGGAAAATTGGCTTCTACCTCACAGGGTTTTTTGCCTTCCCCTGGATCAACTTGTAGGAAAACAGGCTGAACTGGATGGACAGATGTCTTTTTTTGGCCTTACAAACTATGTTACTATGTTACTATGTTATTGAACAACAACTATGTTCTCAATCAACCAAAAAGACTCAAATATCAAAGCTTAATATTTCTGGAAGTTGGAGTGTTTTTTTTTTTAGATTTGGCTATCTTAGGAGGATATCTGTTTGTGCAGGCAACTATTACTGTGCAGAATTATTAGGCAACTTAATAAAAACCAAATATATACCCATCTCACTTGTTTATTTTCACAAGGTAAACCAATATAACAACACAAAATTTAGAAATAAACATTTCTGGCATTCAAAAACAAAAAAAATCAGTGACCAATATAGCCACCTTTCTTTACGATGACACTCAAAAGCCTTCCATCCATAGATTCGGTCAGTTGCTTGATCTGTTTCCGATCAACATTGCGTGCTGCAGCCACCATAGCCTCCCAGACACAGGTGTACTGTTTTCCCTCCCTGTAGATCTCACATTTTATGAGGGACCACAGGTTCGCTATGGGGTTCAGATCAGGTGAACAAGGGGGCCATGTCATTATTTTTTCTTCTTTTAGATCTTTACTGGCCAGCCACGCTGTGGAGTATTTGGATGCATGTGATGGAGCATTGTCCTGCATGAAAATCATGTTTTTCTTGAACGATACCGACTTCTTCCTGTACCACTGCTTGAAGAAGGTGTCTTCCAGAAACTGGCAGTAGGTCTGGGAGTTGAGCTTCACTCCATCCTCAACCCGAAAAGGTCCCACAAGTTCATCTTTGATGATTCCAGCCCATACCAGTACCCCACCTCCACCTTGCTGGCGTCTGAGTGGAGCTCTCTGCCCTTTACTGATCCAGCCTTGGGCCCATCTATCTGGCCCATCAAGAGTCACTCTCATTTCATTAGTCCATAAAACCTTAGAAAAATGAGTCTTAAGATATTTCTTGGCCCAGTCTTGACGTTTTATCTTATGTTTCTTGTTCAAAGTTGGTCGTTTTTCAGCCTTCCTTACCTTGGCCATGTCCCTGAGTATTGCACACCTTGTGCTTTTTGATACTCCAGTAACGTTGCAGCTCTGAAATATGGCAAAACTGGTGGCAAATGGCATCTTGGCAGCTTCACTCTTGATTTTCCTCAATTCATGGGCAGTTATTTTGCGCCTTTTTTTTTTTCAACATGCTTCTTGCGACCCTGTTGGCTATTTGCCATGAAACGCTTGATTGTTCGGTGATCACGCTTCAAAAGTTTGGCAATTTCAAGACTGCTGCATCCCTCTGCAAGACATCTCACAATTTTTGACTTTTCAGAGTCCGTCAAATCTCTCTTCTGACCCATTTTGCCAAAGGAAAGAAAGTTGCCTAATAATTAAGCACACCTTATATAGGGTGTTGATGTCATTAGACCACACCCCTCCTCATTACAGAGATGCCCTGATTTACTTAATTGGTAGTTGGCTTTCAAGCCTATACAGCATGGAGTAGGACAACATGTATAAAAAGGATGATGTGATCAAAATACTCATTTGCCTAATAATTCTGCACACAGTGTAGGTGGGGAGGGTGCTGCTAATATGTGTGAGTGTGTGTATATGTATGTTTAGGTATTTTTGGGTGGGAATAATAAGAAAGTATTGTGGGTTATTGTATTGTGTTGAAGTGTGTATATGTATATATATATATATATATATATATATATATATATATATAAGAAAAGAACAGACTGTAGGCTTTGTATTATTTTAATAAATATATTTTATAGCTGTTCAGAGTTCTCAGTCGCCTCCGTAGTTGCTTCCTATTTATTAATAAATCACTAAAACAGGAGGGGAGCGAGGAAGCATTGAAAAACTATAAGGAAAAAAATAGAATATGTAAAAGACAAATAAAAACAGCCAAACTAGAGACCAAGAGATTAATCGCCAAAGAGAGTAAAACTAACCCTAAAATGTTCTTTAATTATATAAATGGTAAAAAGTATAAACCTGAAGGTGTTGGCACCTTACAGAGTAATGAGGGGGGAGTTGCAGAGAGCGATGAGGAGAAAGCAAAGCTACTAAATATCTTTTTCTCCACTGTATTCACTGAGGAAAATAAACTGTCAGATGAAATGCAGAATAGAAAAGTAAATTCCCCATTAAAAGTGCCCTGTCTGACCCAGGAAGAAGTAGAGTTGCGTCTTAAAAAGATTAAAATAGACAAATCGCCAGGACCGGATGGCATACACCCCCGTATCCTAAGAGAATTAAGTAATGTCATCGCCAGACCCTTATTTCTGATATTTAAGGACTCTATACTGACAGGGAGTGTTCCACAGGATTGGCACATAGCAAATGTGGTGCCAATATTCAAAAAGGGTCCAAAAACAGAGCCCGGGAACTATAGGCCGGTAAGTTTAACATCTGTCATGGGTAAACTGTTTGAGGGTTTTCTAAGAGATGCTATCTTGGAGTACCTCAATGAAAATAAACAAATAACTCCATATCAGCATGGCTTCATGAGGGATCGGTCATGTCAAACCAATTTAATCAGTTTCTATGAGGAGGTAAGTTCTAGACTGGACCGCAGCAAATCAATGGATGTCGTATATCTGGACTTCTCCAAAGCATTAGACACAGTACCACATAAAAGGTTAGTATATAAAATGAGAATGCTTGGCCTGGGAGAAAATGTCTGTATGTGGGTAAGTAACTGACTCAGTGATAGAAAACAGAGGGTGATTATTAACAGCACATATTCAGATTGGGTCACTGTCACTAGTGGGGTATCACAGGGGTCAGTATTGGGCCCTATTCTCTTCAATATATTTATTAATGATCTTGTAGAAGGCTTGCACAGTAAAATATGAATTTTTGCAGATGACACTAAACTGTGTAAAGTAATTAACACAGAAGAGGACAGTACACTGCTACAGATGGATCTGGATAGACTGGAGGCTTGGGCAGAGAAGTGGCAGATGAGGTTTAACATTGACAAATGTAAGGTTATGCATATGGGAAGGAATAATGCAAGTCACCAGTACATACTAAATGGTAAAATATTGGGTAACTGACATGGAAAAGAACCTAGGAATTTTAGTGAACAGCAAACTAAACTGTAGAAACCAGTGTCAGACAGCTGCTACCAAGGCCAATAAGATAATGGGTTGCATCAAAAGAGGCATAGATGCCCGTGATGAGAAGTCCTACAGTGGGACAAGTGTAAAAAGTAAAAAAAAAAAAGCAAAATGAAGTGTTTTTTTAAATAATAATAAAAAAAAAGTTTCAAGTAAAAAAAAGAAAAATGCCCCCTCACCATAAAATAAGGTTTAAAAAAAAAAGGTAAAAAACACATATTAGGTATCGCTGCGTCCGTCACAAAGTGCTCTATAAAAATGTCACATGATCTACCACCTCAGGTGAACGCCATAAAAAAAATGTTAAAAAAACAGAGCGAAAATGCAATTTTTCGGTCACAAAAATTCCAAGCGATCAAAAAGACGTATGTGCCCCAAAATAGTGCCAATAAAACCGTCATCTCTTCCCACAAAAAAACAACACCCTAAGACAATCGCCCAAAAGGTTTTAAAAAAATATGGTTTTCAAAAAATGGAGACACTAAAACCTGATTTTTTTCTTTCAAAAATGCTTTTATTGTGTAAAACAAATAAAATAAAATAAAATAAACTAAAAAAAGTAGACATATTAGGTATCGCCGCGTCCGTAAAAACATGCTCTATAATTTGACCTGGCAACGCCCTTGCTGTTAACCCTTGCTGTGTTACAGGGACAATAGATTAAAATGGAAGATCTGCAAAAAAATTGAATTTTTGAAATTTCACCTCCATTTTCCTTGCATTCTAGTGGAACACCTAAAGGGTTAACAAAGTTTGTAAAATCAGTTTTGATTAACTTGATGGGTGTAGTTTCTAAAATGGGGTCATTTATGGGTGGTTTCTATTAGAGAGGGGTCGTTGATCCAGGGAGTTATTCTGATTGCCTGATTGGAGTCGGGAAGGAATTTTTCGCCCTAAAGTGAGGAAAATTGGCTTCAACCTCACAGGGGTTTTTTGCCTTCCTCTGGATCAACTTGTAGGAAAACAGGCTGAACTGGATGGACAGATGTCTTTTTTCGGCCTTACAAACTATGTTACTATGTAATGTGACTTGATAACTGAACTGGTCTTTGAAAAGTGGGTTTTGGAAACTTTCTTAAAAATCTTAAGAATTGCTTCTAAAATTCTAAGCCTTCTAACATTCGGAAAATAAAATGATGCTTACAAAATGATGCCAACACGAAGTAGACATCTTGGAAATGTACAGTAACAACTATTTTATGATGTATCACAATCTGCTTTAAAAGCAGAGACATTCAAATTTCAAAAATTATGAATTTTTCCAAATTTTCTGTAAATTTTGGAATTTTTTATAAATAAAGGTGAAACATATTGACTCAAATTTACCACTAACATGAAGTACAATATGTCACGAGAAAACAATCTCAGAATCACTTAGATAAGTAAAAGCGTTCCAGAGTTATTACCACATAAAGTGAAACATGTCAGATTTGACAAATGTAGCTTGGTCCTTAAGGTGAAAACTGTCTGTGTCTTGAAGGGGTTAATATCCCCTACAAGGTTTGGTGAGCCAGGACCATGCTGTTTTGATTTAGTTTTTTGTGTTGGGTCTTATTGAATATTGTGTTTAGCCTGTGAACTAGTCAGGTGGGAGAGGAGCGGACAGATAACACTGGTGCAACGTGAAATGTCATGTTATATTGTGCGTCCATAGCCTGGTAGTTGGACAGGTAACATGGTTTCAATTAGGGCCTTGCACATAACAATATCAATAACAGAGAACCTAGGATCTTTTTTTTTTTCCTTTTTCAAGGTATTAACTTTGTTTCCTTTGCAATCTGGAACGCATACAGGTACACGACGAGCAAGTTGTCAGGTGGCATTGTTCGAGAAGAATTGGCATTCGTATTGATCAGGAAAAGTTCAGCTGGTCGGGAAAAAGCATTCTGGAAGAAAAAGGACTTTTTCCAAGCAGCAAGGAAGGATGGAAGAGACAACACAGAACAGGATGGCTGATGGCTTCTCAACAAGTGAGTATTGACTGCAGTACACTAAAACAACTAGCAAAAAATAGCACATTTAACCCCATCCTCTCTACCACGTACAAGTCAGCAGAAATGCTGTGGTCCACTTTGTTGGCACAGATTTGTAGTCATGACAAGCTCTGTATTAACAAACGGACTGAACGAATCCTGAACATAGTTACATATTTAATATGTTTGAAAAAAGTCCATCAAGTTCAACCAAGGGAGAGGTGGGGATGTAAATCCCAGAAGGAAGTGAGACTTAGATTTCTACACATTTTTAAGCATTACTTTTAAGAATTCATCTAAACCAGGGATGCTCAACCTGCGGCCCTCCAGCTGTTGCAAAACTACAACTCCCAGCATGCCCTGACAGCCTACACCTATCAGCCTACAGCATGGCATGATGGGAGTTGTAGTTTTACAACAGCTGGAGGGCCGCAGGTTGAGCATCCCTGATCTAAACCCTTTTTAAAGTGTTCCTGCTGTGACCAAGTCCTGAGGAAGTCTATTCCACAGATTAACAGTTCTTACAGTAAATAAACTTTGACGCTTCTGGAGACTGAACTTTTTCTTCTCCAGTCGGCGGCAGTGCCCCCTCATCTTTTGAGGACATTTTGCATGGAACAGTTTTTGACCGTATTTTTTGTATGGCCCATTTATATATCTGTATAGGTTAATCATGTCCCCCCTTACACGTCTCTTCTTTTGACTAAATAAATTAAATTCTATTAATCTTTCTTCATAACTAAGACCCTCCATGCCCCTTATAAGTTTAGTCGCTCTCCTTTGTACTTTTTCCAGCTGCAGAGTGTCATTTCTATGGACTGGTGCCCAGAACTGAACTGCATATTCCAGATGAGGCTGAACGAACGCTTTGTAAAGTGGTAATATTACATCCCTGCCCCGCGAGTCCATGCCTCGTTTAATGCATGACAATATCCTGGTGGCCTTTGAAGTTGCTGATTGCCCTTGTATGCGGTTTTTAAATCTATGATCTACTTGGACACCCAAATCCTTCTCTATAAGTGACTCTCCTAGTGTTGCATCCACTAGGACATATGATGCACAGAGATTATTACTACCAAGATGCATAACTTTACATTTATCCACATTGAACCTCATTTGCCAAGTTGATGCCCAATCCCTCAGAGTGTTCAAGTCAGCTTGTATTTTATGGACATCTTCCATAGACTTTACAGTACTACACAGCTTAGTGTCATCTACAAAAATAGAAATGGTGCTATTAATCCCGTCCTCAATATAAATAAAATAAATAATAGAGGACCCAGCACTGAACCTTGGGGTACACCACTTATAACCCGGAACCATTCTGAATAGGAATTATTGGCCACAACTCTCTGGACACGGTCCTTCAACCAGTTTTCTATCCAATTACAAACTATACTTTTTCAAGCATATAGACCTTATTTAATCTATTAAACATCTATGAGGGACAGTATCAAAAGCCTTTGCAAAATCCAGAAAACACTACATCCACAGCCACCCCTCTGTCCAGGCTACTACTCACCTCCTCATAAAAACAAATCAGGTTAGTCTGAAATCTTCTGTCCTTGGTAAATCCCTGTTGGTTATCGCTTATAATATTATTAACAGTCACATACTCCTGTACATAGTCTGTCAAACATTTTTCCCATTCTTGGGTGTAATCCATCTAGACCAGAGTTTTGTTCAGATTTACCTTTATTTAACTTAGCTTGGACCATATCCACAGTCATTACATCCGGTAATATAATCAATTGGCTAACAGCCCCAGCACCACCGATATCAGCTCCTTTCTCTTCTTTTGTATATACAGAGCTAAAAGAAAAACGTTTAGTAACTCTGCCTTTTCCTTATCTTCATTGACTAACCCCAATTATAATTATTAAGGGCACTTACCTCCTCAGACCTTGGTGTTTTAGCATTTATATATTTAAAGAATTTTTGCCACCTGCTGTTTGTTTTGTATTTTTGCAGCTTTTATCTCCTTTTTACAGATTTTATTAAGCCCTGTGTAAAACTTCAAAGGCTATAGCTGACCCCTCAGATTTGTAATTTTTAAATGTCCTTTTTTAATCATTTATTGCCCTTTTTACAGTAGCTTTAAGCCATGGAGGGGTTTAATTTTAGCCATTCATACTTGTTACCTAAAGGAATACATTTTTAGTGCAATAACTCAATGTGGATTTAAAGCTGTCCCATTTATCCTCATTATTATTATGTGACAGTAGCTGCTCCCAGTCTATGCCCTGAAATGCTGCCCTCAACCCAGGGAAATTAGCCTTTTTAAAATTCAGTATTTTTAAGTACAAGCCAGATTTTGCTTCTTACAGTTCAGGGGGAATACAATTATATTGTGGTCACTATTATCAAGTGTTTCTCGAACAGTAACATTTTTAATAAGCTCCGCATCATTAGAAATTAGCAGATCCAACAGAGCAGTGCCCTTAGTGGGCGCTTCTACCAACTGGCCCATAAAGTAGTCCTGCGGCAAGTTAAGGAATCTTCTCCCCTTTGCAGTTGAGGCAGAACCATATCCCCAGTCAATGTCTGGGAAGATAAAATCTCCCATTATGACCATTGGACCAGCTTGTGCAGCCCAATATATTCGGTTATACAATTGAACTTCTATCTCCTCTGTGATGTTAGGGGGTGTATAGATTACACCAAGTATTATTTTTTTTCAGTGTTTATATCCCTTTGTAATTCCACCCATAAGGTTTCAACATCCTCACCCACATTTGCCTCTTTCACACACGCCTTCAGATCACTCCTCACATATAGGCACACGCCACCACCTTTTCTATTGACCCTGTCTTTTCTAAGTAGTGTAGAACCCTGAATATTAACAGCCCAGTCATGCAAAGAGTCCAACCATGTCTCAACCACACATAACTTCATCTATGTGTTCCTCTAGTACCACAGCCTCCAGCTCCCCAATTTTGTTAGGTAGACTTCTGGCATTTGTGAAAATACACTTTAAATTACTATTACCTGTAAAGTGAATATCTGGGATTTTTTGGGTACCTTGGTTGATGTTTGTATGTAACAGGTCCATGTTATCAGCAGCTCTATTTTTCATCGGTGTACAGTTCTGCCCAAGGCAACTAATTGGCTTCAAATGCTTGCCAAACTGATATGTACCTTTGAGAATAGCATTTGGAAGCCAGAGCATGTTCCACTGTTGTCTCGGTCAACCAAGAAAGTTCCTCTGAACATTCATTGCCAGTGCTGTGCCAGTAATTTCAATCTGGTTTTGGCATTGTGGGTATAGCTGGCAGAGAATGTGCTATTTACGGTTGACCGAGACACTCAGATGGCTAGAACGGAATCACAGTTGGTAGAGCTACAGAGAAGAAGGAGAAAATTGAGGCTCAGTTAACTCAGTCATATGCTGAGATCAAGGCCTTCAAGGATCGGGCTCCCTTTACTAATGCGATTATAGCCATATTGAATGATGAGGTTGCTGCTAGGTTTCGGCTGATGACTAGCATGCATTTTTCCAAAATGGTGCCGGCCCTTTCTTTTTTCCTTAAAGTCAGAGCGGTCATACCTTGAACTGTCACCGATAAATGGGTGAAAGGACTGGCTTAACGACTACAACAAGGCCAGTCAAAAAGTCATCTACTTTAAGATATGGTCCTGTAACCCCGGAATTGTGCATATTTGCTACATTTAATTCACATTTTTGTCGATGGTGTACCCATAGACACTCTAGGTGCAAATGTGTAATAGCCTATACCCAGAGAAACTCACCCAATGTACCGTGGTGAGTTAGTATATTGGTGTACACACATTTGCAGCCTATAGTTGTTTCCCATTGACATGTGGGTCATTGACCTACTCCTGTCTTTGGAGGTGTAGGAGATATGCTATGTTGCATGAGTATCTATCGGTACACACACTAAGTTTAATTAGTGTTGGTGGGATTGATTTGTTGTATGCATGTGGATAGGACGTACCTGCCATTTGTATAAGAGTAGGAACCACTAGGGACAGGTAAGGTACCCACACTGTTAAGGTATTTGCCACATCAACCCTAGGATTGGTACAGTTCATAAGGGATGGATTGAATGTCAGTTAGTGATAGACAGTGTTCTTTCCCACAGTTGGAATTTAGGTACTATTCAGGGATTCTGAACTGCTTTGGTAAAGATCCACATTTCTATCCATGGAGGGACCTCGTCGACGATCCATAATTCAATCAAGGAGAAAGGAGAAGTGTCTGGTGAAAGTAATGCCACTGCTGAAAGGATGCCATTCCACGATTGCCCGTACCCCAAGAGGAGGTGCTGTGTGGGTTGACCAATGGACTGTGAGGGAGAAGCCATTCCATAGTCTGACCAGAAAAAGATGACTTTGGTATAGGTGGATATCTTACGATTGACCAAGACAAGACTGCAGAGAAGAGCTTCAATCCTGACATGAGAAAGGAGGAGGAAAGGTTTATTCTGTGGATGGAGACGTTTGGTTACGCTGATGGGCAGGGAAGAGGTCACAGCCACAATGGGTGATGTCTAGGTATCTAAGTGCAGAATTATACTCATATATTCATTCCATGCTAAACTGTTATCAACTATAAGTAGGGTTGAGGAGGCAAATACATCCCAACAGAACACTTCCCTCAAACTTCATTATCGCGTTCTTGACAACAGGGGGATTGTAGAGGGATGTGTATTAAATATGATATTAAATATCAACTCTAAAAAACTCTTCATCCCACTGGTTGATAAAGGGACAGGTTTCCATAAATACTGGTGTTGATAGCCTGTGGGCCATGGCTTGCATTGTTAAGGTTTATAAACGCTGATCAATATCTAGTCTCCTTTTGTGCAAACCCCAAACAAGCTGTTGGTGACATGCTAAACCTGCTTTTTTTTATAGCATGGGATATCCACACCTCTGCCCTATAGCCAAACACCTTCCCCCAGACAAATAATCCAGCATTTGAGATTAGGAGGAGAGAGTTCATCACCACAAACAGAAGAATGACACAGTAGAGCTCATTGGGAGACTACACACACGGGACTTCACACATGGAAGACTGGGCATGAGAGTGGCTCCACAAGCAAGGCACCATTAACCCCTGGAATCTCCTGAAACTGGCTGAGTAACCTCTGCACTGCCCTAATACAAACCCTTTCCTTGTTACCCCTTCATATACCTCCTGCACTCTCCCTGCCCTATTCTGTATTAACCCTTTTCCTGCCACTCTCCCTGCCATAGCCCTGCAATACCATTAAACCTTTCTCTGCCACTATCCCTTTCCCTGCATTATTGCATTGCCTATATTTACCCTTTCACTACCCGAGGTTAACCCTTTGTACCCCCTCAGGGACAGCTTACAGATAGGTGGGGAGGTTGCTGCTAATATGTGTGTGTGTTTAGGTATTTTTGGGTGGGAATAATTAGAAGGTATTGTGGGTTCTGCGTAGTGTAATTAGTGTTATTGTGTTGAAGTGTTGTGTATATATATATATATATATTGTAGGGAATCGCTCTGGTAGACAAGATAAAGTTAACACACATAAGCATAGTCTTAATAAAAAGGCTTAAATCAACAAACCCTGCTTGACTAAGCAAGTACCTAATACCAAAGACAATCCCTGACTATACGTGGGACCGGCTACCCGGCCTTTGGGTAAAAATGGAAAGTATTAGGTAGCACATGCAATACCTTCTGTAGTTCAGCAGTCAACTTCTCCAGGTATGGCCACACTGCTCAGCTCTACACTGAGCTTTAAATTAGGCCCACTGCCAACCTCACTCACTGCAGTATAAGCAGGTCCCAGTACATATTTTACAAATCTGTCTATGTTAGCTATGGCTAACGTAGACAAAACAGACTATCAACCCTGCTTATCCTGTGTTTGGGTTAACCTCTCGGTTCCCAGAGACACACCCAAGGCTTACCACACTCAGTTTAACCTTCTCACAATATATATACAGTGGAGGAAATAAGTATTTGATCCCCCACTGACTTTAAAAGTTTTAATACTAAAAAATAAATGAAACGTCTCATAATTTTATGCCAGCTTTATTTTAACAGTGCCACATAGAATATCAAAAGAAAAACGGAGAAAATTACATGAAATGAGAAATAAAAAATAATTTGCATTTCTTTGAGGGAAATAAGTATTTGATCCCCTAGGAAAACCATGACTAATGTTGGCTCCCACAGACCACTGACACACCCTAATCACAGTGAAGTCGTTACCTGGATGAGAGACACTTGTCCCAAATTGTCACCTGTATAAAAGGCCACCTGCCAACAGTCTCAGTGACACTCCAACATCTCCACCATGGGCAAGACTAAAGACCTGTCTAAAGATGTGAGGGACAAAATTGTTGACCTACACAAAGCTGGAATGGGCTACAAAGCCATAAGTAAGAAGCTGGATGAGAAGGTGACAACTGTTGGTGCAATTATTCGGAAGTGGAAGAAGTACATTACTGTCAATCGACCCAGGCCTGGAGCTCCATGCAAGATATCACCTCGTGGAGTCTCATTGATCATGAGAAAGGCTAAAAATCAGCCAAGAACTACACGGGAGGAGGTGAGTAATGATCTCAAGGCAGCTGGGACCACAGTCTCCAAAAAAACCATTGGTAATACACTGAGACGTAATGGTTTAAAATCCTGCAGTGCACGCAAGGTTCCTCTGCTCAAGAAGGCTCACGTCCAGGCCCGCCTCAAGTTTGCCAATGAACATATTAATGACTCCGAGAGAGACTGGGAGAAGGTGCTGTGGTCAGATGAGACCAAAATTGAGCTCTTTGGCCTCAACTCAACTCGAGGTGTTTGGAGGAAGAAAAATACAGAATATGACCTTAAGAATACCATCCCCACCGTCAAGCATGGTCGTGGAAGTATTATGTTTTGGGGGTGTTTTTCTTCTAAGGGCACAGGCCAACTTCACCACATTGACGGGAAGATGAACGGGGCCATGTATCGCAAAATCCTGGGTGACAACCTCCTTGCCTCCGCCAGGGCACTGAAAATGGGTCGTGGATGGGTCTTTCAGCACGACAACGACCCAAAACATACAGCCAAGGAAACAAAGGAGTGGCTCCATAAGAAGCATATCAAGGTCATGGAATGGCCTAGCCAGTCTCCTGACCTCAATCCCATCGAAAATCTATGGAGAGAGCTGAAGCTTCGCGTTTCCAAATGCATGCCTAAAAACCTTAAGGATATGGAGATTTGCAGAGAGGAGTGGGCCAAAATTACTCCTGAAGTGTGTGCAAACCTTATAAAAAACTATAAGAAACGTCTGACTGCTGTGCTTGCCAACAAGGGTTTTGCCACCAAGTATTAAATGATGTTTTCCTAGGGGATCAAATACTTATTTCCCTCAAAGAAATGAAAATTATTTTTTATTTCTCATTTCATGTAATTTTCTCCGTTTTTCTTTTGATATTCTATGTGGCACTGTTAAAATAAAGCTGGCATAAAATTATGAGACCTTTTTATTTATTTTTTAGTATTAAAACTTTAAAAGTCAGTGGGGGATCAAATACTTATTTCCTCCACTGTATATATATATATATATATATATATATATATATATATAAAAATAATAATATTTATTTATATAGCGCCACCATATTCCGCAGCGCTTTACAAAATCATAGGGTTCTTGTACGATACAAAAATGACTGGCTAATATACAACTGAAACACTAGGAGTGAAGGCAAGAGCTTACAATCTATGAATATATATATATATATATATATATATATATATATATATATATACACACTCACCTGCCACTTTATTAGGTACACCTGTCCAACTGCTCGTTAACACTTAATTTCTAATCAGCCAATCACATGGCGGCAACTCAATGCATTTAGGCATGTAGACATGGTCAAGACAATCTCCTGCAGTTCAAACCGAGCATCAGTATGGGGAAGAAAGGTGATTTGAGCGCCTTTGAACGTGGCATGGTTGTTGGTGCCAGAAGGGCTGGTCTGAGTATTTCAGAAACTGCTGATCTACTGGGATTTTCACGCACAACCATCTCTAGGGTTTACAGAGAATGGTCCGAAAAAGAAAAAACATCCAGTGAGCGGCAGTTCTGTGGGTGGAAATGCCTTGTTGATGCCAGAGGTCAGAGGAGAATGGGCAGACTGGTTCGAGCTGATAGAAAGGCAACAGTGACTCAAATTGCCACCCGTTACAACCAAGGTAGGAAGAAGAGCATCTCTGAACGCACAGTACGTCGAACTTTGAGGCAGATGGGCTACAGCAGCAGAAGACCACACCGGGTGCCACTCCTTTCAGCTAAGAACAGGAAACTGAGGCTACAATTTGCACAAGCTCATCGAAATTGGACAGTAGAAGATTGGAAAAACGTTGCCTGGTCTGATGAGTCTCGATTTCTGCTGCGACATTCAGATGGTAGGGTCAGAATTTGGCGTCAACAACATGAAAGCATGGATCCATCCTGCCTTGTATAAACGGTTCAAGCTGGTGGTGGTGGTGTCATGGTGTGGGGAATATTTTCTTGGCACTCTTTGGGCCCCTTGGTACCAATTGAGCATCGTTGCAACGCCACAGCCTACCTGAGTATTGTTGCTGACCATGTCCATCCCTTTATGACCACAATGTACCCAACATCTGATGGCTACTTTCAGCAGGATAATGCGCCATGTCATAAAGCTGGAATCATCTCAGACTGGTTTCTTGAACATGACAATGAGTTCACTGTACTCAAATGGCCTCCACAGTCACCAGATCTCAATCCAATAGAGCATCTTTGGGATGTGGTGGAACGGGAGATTCGCATCATGGATGTGCAGCCGACAAATCTGCGGCAACTGTGTGATGCCATCATGTCAATATGGACCAAAATCTCTGAGGAATGCTTCCAGCACCTTGTTGAATCTATGCCACGAAGAATTGAGGCAGTTCTGAAGGCAAAAGGGGGTCCAACCCGTTACTAGCATGGTGTACCTAATAAAGTGGCCGGTGAGTGTGTATATATATATATATATATATATATATATATATATTTAGTTAAAAAAAAAAAAAAAAAAAAAAAAACAACACCAGACTTTATGCTTTGTATTATTGTGATAAATATATTTTATTTAAGATTTCTCAGTCGCCACTGTAGTCCAGTAGACGCACACACAACAGGAAGATAACGAAAAAGAAAGCGTTAGGACATAGGCAGAGTTGGCAACAGTAGTAGCTTCCACCTATTTCCTACAACATCTGGCTTGTGTACCTCCCAGTGTAGTGAATTGCATTCTGCATTAGATGCATTTTCTTTTAAGTAGGAGTGGTTAAGGAGACTTTCATTAAGGGTTCAATTATAGGATCTGTTTTTACAGTTCTCTAAAGTTAAAAGCAGGATTCATAGGGCATGGTCCAATAGATGGATGGACTGGTGTGAGGCCTTTTTAAGCATATGGAGGTCTTTATGTTGGACAAAGATAGTCAATACGGGAGTATAGGTTGTGAATCTGGGAGTAAAATGAGTAGTCTTTAGATGTTGAATTAAGGGTTCTTCAGGTGTCTACTAAACAATGCTGATGTAGGAGCTTAATGGATCTGAGCTTTTTGTGAGCAATTTTAGCCTTGCCTCTAAGTCATGTCTAAAGTTAGTTCAAGGGGTATATTAAGATCACCTTCAAAAATCAAGGGTCCATTCAATAAATGGGGACACTTTCTCAAAGATGTATTGGCGAAAATGGTTGTGTTAGGAATTTTACTGAATACTATTGAGACTCTTCTTTTTTGATAGGGCTGGTTGCATTGAACGTCTTGGAAGAGAGAGTGTAAGTTTTCTTAAAGTGCATTTCTTGGAAGAAGATAATGTCTACTTTTTTCCTGAGATAATCAGTTAAATATCCCTAAAAAAACACAAATTTTGCATTGACATATGTGGAGCAAATAAAGTCAGCCATGGTCAGTTTTACATGTGGGATTACAGGTATATGTACTTTTGTGAGTTTCCTATTGGGGAATAAGGGTGGAGAAAAACAACAATAACCAAGGTGGGTAACACACGAGTTAAGTAGTAGATATTCAAATAGAATATAAGATGCTAAATTTCAGCCATGTGCTGTTGGGAGTGATAAAGGGTAAATTCTACTCTTGTTCCCAGGACTTTAGTAGCAGGTGGCGGCCACAAACCCCAACCTTCTTGGGGGTTGGGGGGAAGATTATTACTTATTGAAGTAATGCTCCAAGTATAAATAGGAAATAGCAAACATCAAGAGACTGCTCTTCAGTCTCAATAAAAACAGATAACCTATAAGAAAATCATGGTCAGATTGACGAGTATGCTCATGTTCTAAACCCAACTCTAACTAACTTAGAGTGACCTAATAGTTATGTTAAAAGTGAGATCACCTTAGGAATAAACAGAATAGAATACAGGAGATGACCAATGAGTATTCTGGATATCAGATTATTCATCATACAGTCCCTTTTGGGTCTTTTGTGGAGTTTTTGGGAAAGATGGCTCCAGGAATTGTTTTCTTGGCCTTGGGCGTGGTTACTCGTTGTGTAGGATCTTTACCTCCAGACGGAGGTTAAATCATCTTGATTCCTCCTCCTCCCTATTAATGACTTGCCGTTGCATGGATTTAGCCGGCCGAAGGAAAATAGCCATTCATGTTTTAGCACCTTAGCGAGGGGCTGTAGGTTTTGTCTGTTTCAGCATGAATCTATAAATGTCCAGAAAGATGAACACTTCTATCTTCGTAGGCATGTGGGCCTTGGCAAGGATCTCTTCTTTTAAATTACTGCTCAAATTTGCACGTATAGGGAGTGAAGACTCCTCCCTCATCTCCAGTTCAAGCCAGCGGTGAACAAGATCCACAGCATGGCGAAGCAACTGTGACCAAAGTGGGGGGAAATGGTCTTTGGGAATGAGTACCTCAAACTACCGCCTGCTCCAGAGACCACAGTGTCACAATTGTGCAAGACAGTCTCACCGGCTCCTGACTCGATATTCGCCTTGCCGGCTGGTGCGGTGGAGGCGGCTGGAGCGTCCACTTCGCCGCCCAGGAGGAGAACAACAACACCTTCCATGCAGCAGAATCCAATTGTGCCAGCATCAGTGACGGCCCACGCCCAGACCCTATGGGACTACAAGAATGCAGTGGAGGACTGGGTCATCCAAGTATTGGACCATCCGAGGCCGGGAGACCCTACACTGGACCGGCGAAAGGGAACCGTCCTGTGGTTGTCAGTTGAGCGAGGCTCTGGCTTCCTGGCAGATGACGAGGACGGCAGGGAGTACTTTGTGGGCCGCAGATCAGTGAAATACACCCCCATGGCATCCCTGAAAGCCCCCTTTGCTACCGGGGTTACCGTATTATCTAAGCCCCTGGTCCCTACATCACCACCTGAAGTTTGGACGGAGGAACCACCAGGCGAAGAACGTGTGTGCTGCCTACAGGAGTCACCAGATGGCACCCTCCGTTTCAGGAAGAAGCCACAGCCACAGCCTCTGATCCCTGGACTGCCACCACCACCACCATCACAGTGCTTTCAGCTAAGTCAGCTGATGACCTCATCGTTTACGTTTCAATCCACAGTGATCCACCAGTACCAACTACCCTGGAAAATGAAGTCAGCAGCAGCCAGGGGAGCTGGGGCTTCTTCCCTGGGTGCAACCTTGCCTCACCCACTGCAGCCAGAAGTCGTTACCCCTGCTGTCCCGGCAGGAAAATCCGGAAAAGTAAAGGCGCAAGTGGCTGCAGCGCTCACCAGCGTGACCACTACCAGGACCCGTTCAAGTCCGACTTTTGGAAGAAGAGGGCAGTGGAGCTCCACCCCGGCAGCCAGCTTGGCCTACAGGAGACAGGAGCGTCCTCTGATCTCATTCTGTAGTAGCTCAAGTGAGGAGGACTTCAGGTCCCTCATCTGAGGAACCCTTCTACTGGCTGAGTGATTTAAAGGACACCTGCGGAGGACCTATGGGAGCCACACCATGGACTGCACCTGACGAGTGAGAGCTAGTTGGCACTTGCTATGTTTAGTTTGTATTGCCCCTTGTTTGACTCTCACCCAGATGGACATGGCTTGTCAGGACTCCCCCCCCCCCCCACCCTTCTGCAGAAAATTCCCAGTTGCGCCTAAGCGCATCTATTTTCCTTTTTTCCCCCCTTCTTAGGTTATTTAGGAGCACCCTTTGCAAAGTGGGTTCTCTATTTCCTGCTATTTTATATTATCCATGTGGATTACAGGTTACCTGTTTGGATAACAAAATTACCTCACGTGGATTACAATTGAATTTTGAACTGTGTTCCAGTGTTTTAACATGCCAAGCAGCCACGAGGAGAGACTCAAACATATATCTGAGCCTTTTATCCTTGCAAATGTGAAATTGCACTAAAATGTTTGCATAATTGTCTTTGCTGTTTTTTAGCAATAATGTTTTTACAGGTTCAGAAACGTTCAAGCACTTTAGCCCATTGTGTGTATTCTTTTTCAGGTACTGCAATGTGTCCTATTTTGCACTTATTGCACTGTGTTTTTTTAGTAAATTATGCACTTAGCCAGATAGCTAGCACCTTACTTTTCTACCTCATATGGACTGCCTCCAAAGACTGTACGCCGTGGCCTAGCCTCGTGCGCATGACGCAATTGAGAGTCAATAGTATGCTAAGGACTCGTATGTACTTTGTGCGCTAATGCTTACGTATTGCGTACTTTTAACAACACTGACTGTATGTTCGTAATTTGTGTAGGAATGTTCGCAAAACAACGATTATTTTTTTAACGCAAATTTGACCGAATAAATTCGTATTAAGAACGAATCTTGTCAGAAATTCGTCGATTATTCGCCGAAGCGAATTTTGGATGATTCGCTCATCTCTATCAAGAAGTAACACAGGATACCTTGAGGAGCCTCCTTCTCCACGTTTTTTGGTCTGTATATGCTGTGTGCCCTCTTTATGCCAAGGTCAAAGGAGTCTTCTTTGCTTAACAGTTTGTGGAAGGTTTGAGAAAGCACTGTGATCATTTATTCGTCATCCACCTTTTCTGTGAGACCCTTAATTTACTGATTGTTGCGTCTGGACCTGTTTCCAAGTCGTCAACCTCAACATACAGTCATCTTTAGCATGAGTGGTAATTTGATTTGAGAATTCTTCAAGTGTGCGGATTCTTGAAAAGATCTGTTTGACATCTAGTTTGATCTATATGATGGAATGGGAGAATTCTTTCAACATATCTTTTGCTGTGGGTAGAGCTTTTGGGGCACATTTGTTAAGACCAGCCTTTTGAGCCCGGCCTGAACAAACCCCTAAGCTGGCGGTGGTTCTGCCGAACTGATGAAGATGCGCCGGCCTCTTCATAACTTTGGCAGATCCTCTGCCAGTTCTAAATGTAAGACAGCTTCCTGTCACAGATTGCGGCGCAACTAGCTCTTGCACCGCAATCTGCTCCTGTTATACCCCTAATATAGGTGTATTTCAGCTTAAAGGGGTATTCCCATCTCACAAGTGTAGTTTCTATTGTTAGATATAGCCATACCAATATTATTACTAATAGAATGTATTTATATAAAATGTTCCGTTTAGAAGATTTTCCTATTTGTATTTCCATTGTCCCACACACATCAGTCAGGCCGTTGCCCCTGGTTACGGCCACGGTGGCCATGTAATAGTGGTGTTCAGCTTGCTTCTGTTCAAACTCGCTCTGAGGTAACTGCTATATTGTGAACTCACATTGCATGAGCATGCGGAGACACATCTTACAGTACTTTCACATCTGCGTTTTGGACGCTACCAGTCCAAAACACAATGGTCAGGAATCGTCCAAAATGCAGACTTTATAAACGGATCCTGCTCCATAGAGATGAACTGATCTTGGAACAGGATCCGTTTCTCTGCGTTTTGGAAGCGCAGACAAAAATGCTACAACCCTAAGATATGTCTGCGCATGCTCATGCAACGTGCGTTCACAATACAGCAGTTACCTCAGAGCGGGTTTGAACAGGAGCAAGCCGGCCATCACTACAACATGGCCACGGTGGCCGTAACTAGGGGCAACGGCCTGACTGATGTGTGTGGGACAATGGATATACAAATAGGCAAATCTTCTAAACGGTACATTTTATAGAAATACTTTCTATTCGTAATAATATTGGTATGGCTACAGTATATCTAACTATACAAATTACATTTGTGAGATGGGAATACCCCTTTAATAAATGACCCCCTTTATATGTGACTTCAAATCTTCGTACTCAGGTGGAGTCTTCATCGCTTTCAAAGAAGAGGATATGATGTTTATTTTGGCCTTTAAGTGCTTTTTGTTGATCAGATCCTTTCTTAGGAGTCTTTTCCATTTGCTCCTCTGTATTCAGCTTAGCTCACTCTGATGGCATCCTCTTGGCTCTGTTGCAGGCTCCGTCTCCAATACTGTTTTTGGAGGGAAGATTTTGCGGAATGGTTTTTAGGTGCTGTGTCACATTTGAAGAGACCCTGTAGTATCACTAGAAAGGAAACCTGCAAAAAGTGACCCATTTTGGAAACTATACCCCTCAAGGAATTGATTGAGGGGGCAGTGAATGCTTTGACACAATTGTTTCATAGAATTTAGAAACACTTGGCTGTGAAATTTAAAATTACATTTTTTACAGTAAAATATGCTTTATCCCCAAATTTTTCATTTTCACAAGGAGTAACGGGACATAATGCAACCCACAATTTGCTTTTTTTTCCCCTGTATATGGAAACAACCAATATGTGGTCGTAAACTGCTGTTTGGGGACACAGCAGCATTCAGAAGGGAAGGAGCAGTATCTGGATTTTCTAACATAGAATTTGCTAAAATTGTTTAGGGGCCATAGCTTTTTTTTTTTTGCTCAATGAGCTTTGTGAGTTTTTTGCAGGACAAACTGTAATTTTTTTGTACCATTTTGGGGGTACAAATGGCTGATGGCTTTTTATACCATTTTTAGGAGATGAGCTGGGTAAAAATTGCAATTGTCAGTTTTTTTTATTTTTATGGCGTATATATTTTTTGAATATACAATATACCGTATTTTTCACTTTATAAGACACACTTTTCTCCCCTTGTATCTTATAAAGCGAATACTAGTGAGCGCTTCCATTATTGAAGCGCTCACTAGTATGTAATAAGTAAAGGGAGCGGGGAAACATACTCACCTCTCCTGTGCTGCCGCGTACAGCGTCAGGACATAGTGGGCGCAGTATGACCTGACGCTGCACGCAGTCAGATGACACTGCAGCACCGGCAAGAGAAGACAGAGGAGCGCCGGACCCGGAGCGGAGCCGCGGTGCAGGAGAGGTGAGAGAGTTGGGGCTGATGGGCTGATCTGAGGTGTGATGGGGGCACAGTGGGCTGATCTGAGGTGTGATGGAGGCACAGTGGGCTGATCTGAGGTCTGATGGGGGCACAGTGGGCTGATCTGAGGTCAGATGGGGGCACAGTGGGCTGATCTGAGGTCAGATGGGGGTCTGACGTGGAGGGCTGATATGGGGGTCTGATGAAAAATATTTTTTTCTTATTTTCCTACTCTAAAATCTGGGGTGCGTCTTATCATCGGGAGCGTCTTATAAAGCGAAAAATACGGCAATTTTATTCTGTGAGTCGATACAGTTATGACGATAATGAATCAAGCACAAAGTGTACTTTATATGTATTTTTTTTCTTTAATGACAGATTTGGAAACATGATTGATGCCATATGAAGTTTAATTATTACAAACACCAGAGCTTCATTTTCTTTCTATTTAACTCCTGTGCCCTGTGCCTACTGCTAGATAGCTGTTCGAATCTTTGCTTAAAATCATAACTCAAGTGACTACAAATATTGGGACAGATTTACTAAACATACATACCTAGAGGCTCACTAGATTTATCACAGTGGCTCAGACTCGATAATAAATCTGGATCAGGGCTACACCGTTTTGACTAACTCTATAACTATTGGTTGGTGAAATGCTGAACTTTGGCTAACATCTAAATCACTGATATACAAAATAAAACACACCACACACCCAGATATAAATTTTAGATTGCGGCAAAACTCACCATGCAGATATGTACATGATTAAAGGTGTGGCCTAATTACACAATAGGTCTTGCCACAAGAGGGTGTAAAAGTTCTTCCCCACTTGCCTTATAAAAAGGCTTTTAGAGGCTACTTTTGGGTAGTGTACTACTGGGTAAGAGATATTGCACATGGCTCTATGATGCACTTGAAGACATTTTGCACAGACTTTGAGAGTGGATGCTTCATTGGACTGAGAGAAGCAGGATGGTTGTTTGGTAAATAGCCCACCATCTAGGCCACTCTGACCTAGTTGTTATAAAGGGTTGGGAACAGTGGTTATATAAGTGCACAAATACAGTGAACAGACTCCAGGTGTCCCAGATAGACTGCCAGTAGCATGAGCAGCTCTCAGTTTTGTTGTCCACCATCCAGACACAGGTGGCATTTTCATTACACAAATTTGGTGGCATGGTACCCATTACATGCCATTGACAGCAAGGTACTGTCACATTCATTTGCAGTGGTGTTAGGAGTGAGAAACTTGGACTACTACGGACTTCTTTAGTGATGAATCTGGGTTCTTTTCAGGATCCAATATCTGTTGGGTTTGAGTATGGGGCTTTGTGGTGAGCAACACACAACCCCAACTGCTAGTGTTAAGATTAGTGTTGAGAGAAGTGAGCTTCGGATGCTCCATCTGAAGTCGCTTCATTCAAAACTTCGGAATAATACTGTACCCAGATTCATCTAGGCACAGTATTAGAATATATGGGATCTGACTAGTACCTTGGAACCGAAGCCGAGTTCTGTTTCAAGTTTTAAAGTGGTTTTCCACTTTAAAAATCAACTACTGAAGTTATTTAACGAAGTCAAAAAACTATTTCGTGAATAACTATCTCCGGCTCATCAGAGCCCATACATTCTAATACTTTAGAGACGAATCTCCGTACAGTATTATTCCGAAGTTTTGAACAAAGCAACTTCGGATGAAGTATCCCTTCTATCATTACTAGGGTTGATTAATTAACAGCCCAGAGATAAGTGCAGGACATGCACACTACATGTGTTGCCTCATGGAAGGGGCTTCCAACTGGAATTTTTCTGCAGGATAATGCTTACTCACAGACAACAAGGGATACCCTGGAATGTCTCTGCCAGACTCCAACACTTCCTTGGCCTGCCCGGTTGTCAGATTCATTGCCAGTCAAGCATATATGTCCCGTAAACTGTGGCGCCTGCTTCGGCAACCCATGAGTATGCTGCAAGATACCACATGGAACCTGTCTCTTATTTTGTATCTAGGCTAGAGGTGGCCCAACAGGGTAGAGCAGGAATCAGCAACCTCTGGTACTCCAGCTGTTCTGAAACTTCAACACCCAGAATGCTCCATTCACTTCTATGGGAGTTAGAAGAACAGGTGAGCATGTTGCATGCTGGGAGTTGTAGTTTCACAGTAAATGCTTATCCCTGGGGTAGAGCCTCCTTTCAATTGTACAGTTTTCCAATCACTTATGCTTTGGCTCTAATATTGTAATCTCTTACATATATCTTCATTACATGCACACACATATGTAATCACATTATTATGACCACCAGATAACATCCTGAATTACCACCATGTGGAGCACGGAAATCAGCTAGGACTCAATAAAGTCCTCGTAGGGTGTCACATTTATTTGGAGCCTTAGGGGAGGATCTATAGAGCAAAGACAACAATCGAGGTGGTCCCACAGATGCTCAGTTGTGTTCAAGTCAAATTAGGGGGCCAGTCTTGGTCGTGCCAACACAATGTTGGACATTTCTAGCCGCGTGCTGGAAGATCCCATCTACCCCAGGGCAGACAATCAGCATGTATACGTGATCTGCAAGAATTGACTCATACCCAAATCAGCTTCCACATGAATGAGCGGGCCCAGAGAATACCCCAAAAACACTCCTCAGACCATAACGCTATGACCACCAGCTTGTGTTCTTCCAGCAATGGTTCAGAGTGTTTGTTCTCTGATGTTTCTTGCCTAACAAGCCAAAATCCATCCATTTGATGAAGTAGAAAACGTGACTCCTTTTGCCAATCAGCAGAGGTCCAATTCTTATATGGCAGTGAAAGTTGTCTTTTCTGCCAATGCAACTTTGCTAGCAGAGGTACAGTGACCATCTATCCTCTTCATAGCCCCATAGTACGGTTCGCTGAGTATGTCATTCTGCCATCACACATTTTATAGCCTACATTAACCTCTCACATCAATAACAGGTGGTGCACTGCAGTTTCCATGTTACTTATTCAGAATGGTGCGATTTGTCCACTCACAATACGCTTTTACCACAGCAGCATTCGATCAGTTCACAAACTGCGCAGTTTCAGAAATACTGCCACCCTTAGCCCGAAAGCCAATAATCTAACCTTTTTGCAACTCTTGAAAAATCGCCCCTTTGACTTTACCCATGACAGCAAGGAGGGATATGTGTGCAGACAGGCTATCACACACCTTATATATCCACCAAGCCAGCTCACAACACAACTTCCTTCATGAGTTACACACTGCTAACTTGGAAAGTAGGAAGTGGTCATAATGATGGTTATCAAATGAAACTTTATATCTTAAATGTAAAATATTTCTAAAGAAACACTCCCAGCAGCCTCTTAACAACTCTACCCTTCAGCTTTCTGGCGAAAGTTAGAGTAAATGCGGCATGGGGCGCAAAACCACATTTTCTCTGAAGCTCAAAAATTCGGAAATTATGGTGCACACATGCCGCGCCTCATAACGCGTGACTTTTTTACGCCACAATTGTGGCGTATAGACCTTGATGAATGTCCCTCATTGTATCAGTTGGGGAGTCAGAAGGGTATTGTATTGTATAAATAATATGGTCTCCAAAAACAGAAAAAGCTAAGAGTCAGTCAACAAATTGTTCCAAGTGTAGAGAATTTCTGTAACATATTCAGCTTGTAGATAAACAGCTTTATTTCTATAGCCAAATCTGTAAATAACTGTGTGCATCAGCTTTCAGGTCTTCAATAAAAGTGCCTACATACTACTAGTTATTGTATGGGGTCCCACTTAAATTTTACAAAAAAAAACCCAAACTCTTGCTTTTAAGAAACTTGTGTCAGTGGCCGTATTTCAGATCTATGGCAAGAGGTCAGAATCCATTTCTGAAGGGAGCTTGGCATGAAACGAAAGAAGATCCACATTATAATCTGGAAAAAGAAAACAATATATTATTTAGTACAGTCTCTGAAAAATAAAATACAGTATATGAGAGACTGAATATTGAAGTTCAGGTGCTGTGACCACAAAGATGTCAATTCCTGGCATTTTACAAGGATAATTTTAGTGTAATGATTCTGGACAGTTACTAAATGGAGTCTGTGACAAGAAGGGTTTTCGCATTGAACTGCTATCTTTCACACAGAGTTTGGCCAGTTTCACACTGGTGTTTATCTTTTCCAGCAGGGGAACAGCCTGCCGGATCCATACTACAGTGTACACACGTGTGCTCCTGGAAGTCCGCCCGGCCCCACTCACTATAATGGGGACTCGATGAGATCAGGCCGCAGCACGGCAAATATGCACAGAGGTGACTGGACAAAAACCACTGTGTGCAGAGGTATTTGGCCGGCCATCTCGTCATGCTGCGGCTGGATCTCCGCCGCTCCCCATTATAGTGAATGGGGTCGGGCAGGCGTCCGGCAGCACACGTGTGTAAACTGTAGTACGGATCAGACTGGCTGTTCCCCTGTCGGAAAAGATAAACGCCAGTGTGAAACTGGCCTTAAAAGAATAACGATAGAATCGACAAGAAACTGCCCTGCATATACTTTAAAAAAAATAGAACTGGTAACATAATGCATCCATACAGGCATGAAGTCCAATATAATAAGGTAGCCATTTGAAGTTATATTATGTTATGTATCTATATGGTTGTTGTCTGTCATAAAATAATGATCACTTAAGAACAAACAAGTATTCATTCAGCAGTTACAAACCTATTTGATCCAGCCGGGTTGAAGGAGGGTTCTTATGAAACAAATCAATGTGTTTATCCATTTGGTCTCTAGTTACAGTTGAAAAGTTACACTGCATACACCTGTAGTTGTCTCGTGTATGCTCCCAAATAATACGACTGTTGGTTGTATGGCCTAGAAGGAAGCAAAAAGTCAATAGGTATGTAAATGATAATGCGGCAAGCAAAATGGTCATTATATTGTGTTCTACATTTGATACATTTTATCTGCCTTGTTTGTTTTCTACATGTTTTGCAGTCCTGTGAAAATCCATCTAATAACTCTTCAACATGAGAACAGTTATCTAATCCTAGCGAGGTCTTTGTTTGTTGGGGCATATATACAAAAGTCCATCACTCAGCAGTTCCAATATTTCTGGAATCCCTACAAATCTAAATAAAAAAAAAAAAAAACACACAGAGTAAAATAGAAATAAGTGGAACAAATATTAATGGAAAAGGTTAGTTGGGACCCAAAAAAATACCATAATATCAAATTGATAAATAGTGGGCATAACAAAATCTATGAAAAAGGTGACTCTGGCATTTATCCTGTGGTCAAAAGTAAAGGCCCACTATACACAGACTATTGTTGTTCAAGCCTGAACCAGCTTGATAATCTAATATGTAAAGGGTTCTCCCGACTCTCCGCTGACAGATGAGGTTGGGGGACAGAAGCATCAGCTGTGTTGAGTTTCAGTACCCCATCCTTTTCTTCTCCCGGGAGATACACAACTGACAGGCTTTCTCTGCCTTCTGCACTGAAAATACATACACACTCTGCAGAACAAAGTACCGTATGTGTGTGTGAGTCGGGAGAGAAAGATGTTGGCCAAACAAGTGTTCAGCCGACAGCTATTGAAAATGTATGGGCACCCTCTGATCTTCTGTATGAAGAGAACGCAGTGTAATTACAGCTCCTATGTCTGTCACTTCAATCGGATATCTCCCTCCTATTCAAGTGAATTTTGCCACTTCAATGTCGACAGCGAGCACGTAAACATTGAAAAGAATACAGTGTAAGTCTGTGTTTTAAACCACTTTTTAGATCACCCTGGAACTGACAGTATTTGACCACAAAATGTAACAAAACTTAAATATGCAGAAAAGTTGATTTGCATTCAGTTGTGTGTGTACAAATTTTGCAACAAATACTTAAAAAGTTCTGTCACCGCATGTACAATTTAATACAATACATAATATGCTAGGGAAGCACAAGGTAAACAACCAGGCACATCTAATATATAAAGCTGAGTGTGTGTGTGTGTGTGTGTGTGTGTGTGTGTGTGTATGTCCGCTAAAGGAATCCGCACCGCTGCAGCTACAATCACAAAATTTGGCACACATGTACATCAGGTGTCCGGGGAGGTTTTAGAACAGTTTTCAACTCTCCAGGTCGTACCGTTCCTGAGATATTCCCAAAAAATGCATTAGCCAATAGTAGCCTGGTCACATGACCCTTATCAGCCAATAGAAGCTCACAGGCACACATCAGGTTTCTATGACAACCTAGCCAGTTCACTGCTTTAGGTCTGCATTAAAGAGGCAGAGCACTGTGGATGACAACGGTAAATTGGTATTCCCGGTTACCATAACTATAACTTATGTTTTAGACTAACTCATTATCAATCATTACCTCATATAATGTAAATTTTACATATTTACTGTTCAGTAGTAATAAAAGATGTTTTCTTCCACTGCTACCCACCTTCCTCCTAAATTACTATGGCATCGACCTGTAATTCCGGCCACCGTCAAAAGAAAGACTTAAAAGCACCACCCCCCAGATCCCACTAAGTCAGGCCACGCCCCTTCCATGCTGCATTTGACCGGGATTAAAAATATTGGTAAAAATCACCTTCTGTCAGCTGCAGGGGTGGGGGGAGGGTGACTTTCTCCCTGCAGCTCATTGCTCAGACTGCACAGTGCTGCTGCTGAGAGTGAGCTGTTCAAAAGGACATCCCTATGTCCATCCAGGCCCTGCGCATGACAGAGGACAGGGAGTCTGAAAGCCAGACCGTCCAGCCTAAAACAAGACCTCTGGCCACCCTAGGGGCAGGCTGATGTTAGGGTGGCCAGATGTCCGGCTTTAGGCTGGACAGTCCAGTTTTCTGGCTACCTGTTCTCCGTCCGACGCAGTGCCTGGACAGACACAGGGATGTCCACCCTTTCAGTAGCTCACACTCAGACAGCTTCTCCTCCATGTCTTCACGGAGCCGGGGGGGCGTGGCCTCATGTTTAGTGATGTGTCTTCATGGGAACTGGGGGCGCTGTTTCACGTTTGGGGGAATGGCCGGTGAGGTCTGGCTTTCTGGGGTGAAGACAGTGGCCACTCTAGCTGCTGTGGAGGTCACAGTTAAAGGGGCAGGCTTCTGTAAAGGTCACTGTTAAAGGGGTGGGCAGCTGTAGAGGTCACTGTTAAAGGGGCAGGCACTGTAGAGGTCACTCTCGATATCTTTTAACGACACACACACACAAACAGTAAAAGAAATAAATTAAATATACCCGGGCGAAGCTGGGTCCTTCAGCTAGTTAAAAATATATTTAAAAAAAACATTTACCCAGTTCTTCACTCCTCTGTACTGCAGACCAAATGCAAAGCACTTAGGCCACTTTCACACGAACGTTGTGTTTTGCGGTCCGCAAATTGCAGATCCGCAAAAAAAAAAAAACGGATGACATCCGTATGGCATCCATTTTTTTTTGCGGATCCATTGTAACAATGCCTATCCTTGTCCGCAAAATGGACAAGAATAGGACATGTTCTATTTTTTTTTGCGGGCTACGGAACGGACATATGGATGCGGACAGCACAGTGTGCTGTCAGTATTTTTTGCGGACCCATAGAAATGAATGGGTCCGCATTTTATCAGCAAAAAATGCGTATCGGAGCCCGCAAAAAATACTGTCGTGTGAAAGAGGCCTTACAGCTTAATCTTGAACCAGTACAGATTAGAACACTCTCCTCAGTTCCTCAGTTATAAAACCTTCGGCATGAGACGTCTAACCACTACATAAGATAATACAATGCTGAAGGTACGCGACTCCAGCCTTACTTGGTCAAAACTTTCTGTGAACATACTACTCAACAAAAAGTTAGGGATATTTGGCTTGTGGGCGAAATTTCAGGATAAACCTAAAATTCATTTTAAGCTTTACAGGTGAACTGAAAAGGGTTATCCGAGCCTGGAAATGCCCCCTCATATACCTGGGCCCCTCACACTGATTCTACTTACCTGACTCCCCCCTGCTGGTCCTGGTCCGTGCACGGCCGCCGCTACTTCTCCCTGTGCACGGATGAAAACATCTGGTGACGCTAGGGAGGCTCATCCCAGTCACCACCTGCCATTGGCTGCCTCATGCCAAGTCATTGAGACATTGACATTTTTTGTGGGGGTATACCCACTACTGTTGCTGGCTTTTGTTTTAAACACATACATTTGTGACGCGAAAGCAAGACAAAGAAAACCCCCGCCACAAAAATATGTGCGACTTATCTACAACTTACTTCGGTGTAACTATTTTGGAACTGTGATTTTGCTGTTAAAATATAGCCTAGTCATATGTAAGTCGCAAGTCGCACACTACTTACATAAAAGTCAATGGAGTAAAAGTCATGCACCACACGCAACAAAAAATCCGACGTTTGGATTTTTGCAACTGTTGTGTTGTTGTCACAGCATGTTGCGTGACAAACATTACATGAAATCTCTTGCAACTTGTAGCCGAACCTTTAAGGTGCACATGATGCAAATTATACATAGTTTTTTTTCTGTGCCGATTTAGTTAGGAAAAAACGCAGTTTAATAAAGTACCAACAAAGTAAATGATATTTGCCAACTCTCATGTACACTTTGCATTTTTTTTATGCATGAAAATTGACCTGCCATGCGGATATGAAAATCTGCAGCATGTCGACTGTTTGTGTGACTTTTTTTTGTGTGGATTTCACTCTTTGCAATGCAAGGCTGAGATTTGCGGAAGATCTGCATCAAATCCACAACAAATAAGGCTGAGTTCAAATCACCGTTTAGTTTGCTGTTCTTCTGATCCATCGGAAGAACAGAAAATAAAAAAAAGCATCCTTTATTTTGAGCATCTGTTGTGCTTATTTTTGCATCTGTTTTAGTCAGTTTCATCTGAGATCTGCTATTTTTGACTGAAGAAAAAGTCCTTCGTGGAGGCCATTGGCTCCTAACCTGAAAAATTTAGGAGCCAAATAAAATTTTTAGGCGCCAAATTTAAATACATAAAATTATAACGTCCGGCCCTTAATAGAACTGTCCTATCCTATTTTTTGGGGGGACAAGGTGACTAAAACATAGTGAATTGTGAGGTTTTATTTATTTATTTTTCTTTTACATGTTCACTGTATAGGATCTTTTTTTTATATTTTAATAGTTTGGACTTTTTGGACATTTATTAATATATTTTATATGTAAAATTGGGAAATGGGGTGATTAATGGGCCATTCAGACGGCCGTAGTATTGTGGATCTGCAAAAATACGGATCTGCAATACCACGGATGCCGCCCGACCTGTGTTCCTCAATTTGCCGAACATGGCCGGGCGTCCTGATCAAAATGCCTGTTCTTGTCTTCTGTTGCGGACAAAAATAGGACATTTTCTATCATTTCTTGCGGAGCCACGGCTAGGCAAGTTCACAAGCCGCCCATTTAAGTGAATGCAGCCGTATCTATTCTGCAAAATTGCGGAATAGATGCGGGCACGTTCACACGGTCGTATATATATTAATATATTGGTGGGTTTTTTTTTTTTTTTACTTTTTCTTTAATTATTGGCCCCATCAGTCCTCAGATCAGCCCAGCGTGCCCCCATCAGACCTCGGGTCAGCCCAGCGTGCCCCCATCAGACCTCGGGTCAGCCCAGCGTGCCCCCATCAGACCTCGGGTCAGCCCAGCGTGCCCCCATCAGACCTCGGGTCAGCTCAGCGTGCCCCCATCAGACCTCGGGTCAGCTCAGCGTGCCCCCATCAGACCTCGGGTCAGCCCAGCGTGCCCCCATCAGACCTCGGATCAGCCCACCGTGTCCCCATCAGACCTCGGATCAGCCCACCGTGCCCCCATCAGACCTCGGATCAGCCCACCGTGCCCGCCCCCCCTTCAGACCTCGGATCAGCCCACCGTGCCCCCTTCAGACCTCGGATCAGCCCACCGTGCCCCCTTCAGACCTCGGATCAGCCCACCGTGCCCCCTCCAGACCTCGGATCAGCCCACCGTGCCCCCTTCAGACCTCGGATCAGCCCACCGTGCCCCCTTCCAGACCTCGGATCAGCCCACCGTGCCCCCTCCAGACCTCGGATCAGCCCACCGTGCCCCCTTCAGACCTCGGATCAGCCCACCGTGCCCCCTTCAGACCTCGGATCAGCCCACCGTGCCCCCTTCAGGCCAGCCCACTTGTGCCCCCTTCAGGCCAGCTCACTTGTGCCCCCTTCAGGCCAGCCCACAGTGCCCCCTTCAGGCCAGCCCACTTCAGGCCAGCCCACTTGTGCCCCCTTCAGGCCAGCCCACTTGTGCCCCCTTCAGGCAAGCCCACTTGTGCCCCCTTCAGGCCAGCCCACTTGTGCCCCCTTCAGGCCAGCCCACTTGTGCCCCCTTCAGACCTCAGATCATCCCACTGTGCCCCCTTGAGGCCAGCCCACTTGTGCCCCCTTGAGGCCAGCCCACTTGTGCCCAGCCCACTTGTGCCCCCTTCAGGCCAGCCCACTTGTGCCCCCTTCAGACCTCAGATCAAACCACTGTGCCCCCTTCAGGCCAGCCCACTGTGCCCCCTTCAGGCCAGCCCACTGTGCCCCCTTCAGGTCAGCCCACTTGTGCCCCCTTCAGGCCAGCCCACTTGTGCCCCCTTCAGGCCAGCCCACTTGTGCCCCCTTCAGGCCAGGCCACTTGTGCCCCCTTCAGGCCAGCCCACTTGTGCCCCCTTCAGGCCTCAGATCAGCCCACTGTGCCCCCTTCAGGCCAGCCCACTTGTGCCCTCTTCAGGCCAGCCCACTTGTGCCCCCTTCAGGCCAGCCCACTTGTGCCCCCTTCAGACCTCAGATCAGCCCACTGTGCCCCCTTCAGGCCAGCCCACTTGTGCCCCCTTCAGACCTCAGATCAGCCCACTGTGCCCCCTTCAGGCCAGCCCACGTGTGCCCCCTTCAGGCCAGGCCACTTGTGCCCCCTTCAGGCCAGCCCACTTGTGCCCCCTTCAGACCTCAGATCAGCCCACTGTGCCCCCTTCAGGCCAGCCCACTTGTGCCCCCTTCAGGCCAGCCCACTTGTGCCTTCTTCAGGCCAGCCCACTTCTGCCCCCTTCAGGCCAGCTCACTTGTGCCCTCTTCAGGCCAGCCCACTTGTGCCCTCTTCAGGCCAGCCCACTTGTGCCCTCTTCAGGCCAGCCCACTTGTGCCCTCTTCAGGCCAGCCCACTTGTGCCCTCTTCAGGCCAGCCCACTTGTGCCCCCTTCAGACCTCAGATCAGCCCACACTGCCACCATCAGAATAAAATAAAAAAATCACTTACCTGTCCTGCGCCGCGCCTCCGCTCCGGTGTCCAGCGCTGCACTGTCACCTGACTGCGTGCAGCATCAGGTCAGAGTGCGCGCACTACGTCCTGACGCTGTACGCGGTCAGGACAGTGCAGCGCAGGCCCAGAGAAGAAGAGGAGCGCCGGACACCGGAGCGGAGCCGCGGCGCAGGACAGGTGGGAGATTTTTTTAAAATTTTGTCTGCATGTCTCCATGTTCTCTGATACTAGGCTGCGCAGTAGCGCAGCCTAGTATCAGTAGGTGCCGATCGGGTCCAGGCGCAAATGGCGACAAGACTAAAAAGTCTTGTCGCCATTTGTCAAATCTAAGTCGCATTTGCGACCATTTTGGTCGCCATCTGGAGCCCTGCGATCATATTGGAAGGAGTATCAGACCACTGCAAATTTACCAAGACCCGGCCGTCCCTCTAAACTTTCATCTCAAACAAGGAGAAGACTGATCAGAGATGCAGCCAAGAGGCCCATGATCACTCTGGATGAACTGCAGAGATCTACAGCTGAGGTGGGAGAGTCTGTCCATAGGACAACAATCAGTCGAACACTTCACAAATCTGGCCTTTATGGAAGAGTGGTAAGAAGAAAGCCATTTCTCAAAGATATCCATAAAAAGTCTTGTTTACAGTTTGCCACAAGCCACCTGGGAGACACACCAAACATGTGGAAGAAGGTGTTCTGGTCGGATGAAACCAAAATCGAACTTTTTGGAAACAATGCAAAAAACAATATGTTTGGCATAAAAGCAACACAGCTCATCACCCTGAACACACCATCCCCACTGTCAAACATGGTGGTGGCAGCATCATGGTTTGGGCCTGGGAAGATGGTTAAAATTGATGGGAAGATGGATGGAGCCAAATACAGGACCATTCTGGATGAAAACCTGTTGGAGTCTGCAAAAGACCTGAGACTAGGATGGAGATTTATCTTCCAACAAGACAATGATCCCAAGCATAAAGCAAAATCTACAATGGAATGGTTCAAAAATTAACGTATCCAGGTCTTAGAATGGCCAAGTCAAAGTCCAGACCTGAATCCAATAGAGAATATGTACAAAGAGCTGAAAACTGCTGTTCACAAACGCTCTCCATCGAACCTCAAAGAGCCTGAGCTGTTTTGCAAGGAAGAATGGGCAAGAATTTCAGTCTCTAGATGTGCAAAACTGATAGAGACATACCCCAAGTGACTTGCAGCTATAATCGCAGCAAAAGGTGGTGCAACAAAGTATTAATGCAAGGGGGCCGAATAATTTTGCACGCCCCACTTTTCAGTTTTATTATTACAAAAAAAGTTTAAAATGATCCAATAAATGTCGTTCCACTTCACAATTGTAACCCACTTGTTGTTGATTCTTCCACAAAAATGTAAAATGTTATATCTTTTTGTTTGAAGCCTGAAATGTGGCAAAAGGTTGAAAAGTACCAGGGGGCGAAAACTTTCGCAAGGCACTGTATATGCATAGATAGATATTTGCTTGCATGCGGCCTGCACCAGCTGAGTGCCAGTCAGTACTGTCCATTTTACCGATTGTGTCTACTAAGTTTTCTGTGCATAAAAATGAGTTAGTACTATATATATCAGGTCTTTGAATGCGTTCTAAACACAAATCAGTATCGTCCTGCTGCCTTCAGCTCAGAAATCATGTTCAAAGTGACAAGATCCCTTAAAGTCCCTAAATCCTAGAGGTACTGAAGCTTGAAGCACAGTATGCAAAACTCAAAGGATTCCCTAGATGCCTGCTAGGGCAACCACTCAAAAGGGGCAAAAGCAAGGCCCTCCTCAATGAAAACACGCTGGTGGTTATGTACAAGGACAAGAGGGATGTCCTTGTACTGAGGATGTCCTTGCACTGATTATAGTTCCATATTGGAACCAATGACAAAGTTAGAGGTAGGGATTTAGGTCACAAGCTTAGGGCAAGGACCTCAAAGGTTGTGTTTTCCGAAATACTACCTGTACCACGAGCCACACAAGAAAGGCAGCGGGAGATTAGGGAGATTAACAAGTGGCTCAAGAACTAGTGTAGGAAGGAGGGTTCCTGGAGAATTGTGCAGACTTCTCTGTCGGCTACAGGCTCGATCGTAGGGATGGGCTGCACCTCAATGGGGAAGGTGCAGCTGTTTTGGAGGAGAAGATGGCTAGAAGGCTGGAGGAGTGTGTAAACTAGGGACTGGGGGTAGGGTAATTACATTATAGGACAGGAAGACAGTGCAGATAGAGACTTGGGGTGAAGTAATAAAACTAGGGGAGGAGTGGGTGGAAGCAGGGACTGGAACAGTTCATAAAGAAAGATGTAGGGTAAAAAATATACATAAACCTCTCAATTGTATGTACACTAATGCCTGACTAATAAAACTGGTGAACTGCAATGACTGGGGCAGTTAATGCACAGGGTTACAGTCTTTCTAGAAAGAATTGTCAAAACCGCAGAGAGGAGGGGTTTGCCTTTATGTAAAGTCCTGTCTAAAGTCCCCACTCTGGGAAGATATAAGTGAGGGACATGAAGATGTTGAGTCACTGTGGGTCAAAATACATGGAGGCAAAAACAATAATAAAATACTAATAGGACTTTATTATAAGCCACCTAATATACCAGAGTCCACAGAAAATCTACTTCTAAACGAAATAGACAAGGCGGCAAATCATTAATATGGGGGACTTCAACTACCCAGATATTGACTGGGAAACTGATACCTGTAAATCTCATAAAGGAAACCGGTTCTTGGCAATAACCAAAGACAATTACCTTTCCCAACTGGTTCAGGACCCAACTAGAAGGACGGCCACACTGGACTTAGTATTAACCAATAGACCTGACAGAACAGATGTGCAGGTCGGGGGACACCTGGGAAATAGTGACCATAAAATAATGACCTTCCAATTGCCATTTCTTCAGGCAGGCACAAAAATACCAAACTTCAAAAAAGCCATTGGCCTAACTAACTGGGACATTGTCCTCAAAAATAAAAATGCAGCCACACGGGATATTTTTGAATGCATCCTAAACTCTAATTGTGAGAGATATATAACTTATGGGAATAAAAAAAATGAGGAACAAGAAAAAACAAAGTGGATAAATAGAAATGTAAAAGAAGCAATAAATGACAAAAAACAAAAATATTTAAATCACTAAAACAGGAAGGTAGCAAGGAAGCATTGAAAAACTATAAGGGAAAAAATAGAACATGTAAAAGACAAATAAAAGCAGCCAAACTGGAGACACATAACTTCACTGCCAAAAAAACTAACAAGTAAAAAAATAAAAAAAAATAAAAAAACTAACGAGTAAAACTAACCATAAAATGTTCTTATTATATAAATGGTAAAAAGTATAAATCTGCAGGTGTCGGCTCTTTTCATGATGAGAGGGAAGTTGCAGAGAGTAATGAGACAGCAAAACTGTTAAATATTTTTTTTCTCCACTGTATTTACTTAGGAAAATAAACTGTCAGATGAAAGGAAGAATATAAAAGTTCATTTCTTATTAAAATTGGCCTGTCCGACCCAGGAAGAAGTATAGCAGTGTCTTAAAAAGAGTAAAATAGACAAATTCAAAAAGGGGTCAAAAAGAGAGGCAGGAAACTATAAGCCGGTAAGTTTAACATCTGTCATAGGTAAACTGTTTGAAGGTTTTCTAGGAGATGCTATCTTAGAGTACCTTAATGAAAATAAGTGAATAACAATGTATCAGCATGGCTTCATGAGGGTTGATCATGTCAAACTAATTTAATCAGTTTCTATGAGGAGGTAAGTTCTAGACTTAATGCGTCATATTTCTTGACTTCTCCAAATCATTTGATACTGTGATACATAAAAGGTTAGTATATAAAATGAGAATGCTTTGACTGGGAAAAAATGTCTGTATGTGGGTAAGTAACTGGCTCAGTGAATGGGTGTTTATTAACAGTACACACTCAGATTGGGTCACTGTCACTAATGGGGTACCACAGGGGTCAGTATTGGGCCCTATTCTCTTCAATATATTTATTAATGACCCTGTAGAAGGCTTGTACAGTAAAATATCAATTTTTGCAGATGACACTAAACTGTGTAAAATAATTAACATGGAAGAGAACAGTACACTGCTATAGATGGATGTGAATAGATTGTAAGCTTGAGCAGAGAAATGTCAGATTAGGTTTAACACTGTTATATGTAAGGTTATGCACATGGGAAGGAATAATACAAGTCACCAGTACATACTAAATAGAAAAACGCCGGGTAACACTGACATGGAAAAGGACTTAGGAATTTTAGAGGACAGCAAACTAAGCTGTAGAAACCAGAGGATAGATGTAGCATTCATTATTCATAGATAATTGCATAGTAGTTTGATAACTAGAGAAAACTTTTTTCTGAATCTGCATATTTTAACACACAAAAGACATTAGGCCCAAATTTGTTAGTGGCGCTGATACTGCATTATTTCTAAAGTCAACTGTCAGTAGCAGTGTCTTCACTGGGTTTGTAGAAAGGGAAGAAAATTGTATTGCGCCTCTCTGTCTTTAACTTCCAGAAACCAGATTTGAAAACCACTCCACACTTTGTGAGACTGCCTATATTTAGGCCAAAAATGTCAGGAATATGAAAGGGTTCCAAATGAAAGTCCCACAGCCAGAATGTGGGTAGTAGCATCCAGCCAGAAGTAGTAGTACGGCGCAGTTGTCTCTGCTGCTGTCAAGGTGCAACACTATCATTGAAGGTAAAGAGGATGAGACTGTGCACTGATTTGGCTCACACCTCCTCTCTGTCACAGCAGGATGGTGTGGAGGCGACTTCTGAGTGACACCATGCTGTGGAGCCAAGGGTCATGGCGTTCTTGCTGCTCCTCCTTTTTGCAGCCCCAAAAGAAGACTTTCAGTGGAGTCCTCTCCGTCTTCACTGCCCCTTCCTAGTGTGGCACCTTCCTTTTTCCTAAGAAGTAGCAAGAAAACCACCCCACACTCTATGGTAGGCAGTCAAGAGAATCTCCCTGATAATGACTTGTGTGAAAGCAATCACCGTTCAGGAGGAGGCTGGGGACCCCATGCATAGCTGTAGTGAGTTGGTGGTAATAGTAGTACCTGTAGCCATAGCATTAGCAGTGGGGGCAGCGACAGTGGCAATAGGGTCAAATGCAGAACAGGGGAGGCGACCAAGGAGCCCAACATATCTTACAGTCTGATAAAAGTGTCAGGGAGGGTGAAGACTCCAATGTGCTGGACAGGACCTGGGAGCTGGATCTGAGGAGGAGGCAACATCAGTGAAGGAGGGTGGTGGAGACAGCAATAAATAGCAGGGCAATGTACCGTACCCCTAAAGAACAGCCAGGGCCAGGTCTACTTCGGGATCTGGCAATGCCGCTGACCCAAAATATACCACAGCCGATCCAAGCTCTGTGCGATCAACTCCCGTATGAGGTTTTATCATAAAACCGCAGCTGTGTGCAAGAATTGCAGGATTAAAATAAGCCATATTATGGAATGTTTGACCATGAAAAACTTTTGACAAGTAACACTAGTGTGTGTCAAAAGGGTAAGAATTCTGAACCTGTCAAGGCACAATTTTTGGACGCTTGGTCCCCCAACAAGCCCCTTTTTTTTACATTTTTCTATCCTTTAACACCATGTGGGTTTAAACACCATCTGCCTTTGGGACGATGTTTAGAAGGTTGTGACCGCGTGCTGTGTTTCTAAAGACTGTGTTTGTTAACGTCGTCAAACGTGCGTTTACCCATAGCTAGGTATGTCAATGTCAAATCAGGCATGATTTATTATTGCTGTCACTGCATTGAAGAGCATGTGGAGGGGAAAAAGAAAACAGACTAGAGGGTGTTATATACACATTTCCAGGGCAATTGGAGCCAATCTGATTCAGCCGGAACCAATCTGGGTCCAAACCAAACTTTTTAAAAACTTTGGCGAGCTTGAACCAAACCATGAATGGGTCATTATTTTTTCTGTAACTATCACATCAAAAACCACAAATACACTAAAAAGCTTTTTCATTTTTTGTAAGGTGGTTGGTTTGATTGACAATCTTTCTGTACTCTGTTATATATCTGTTAGAAAGCAAAATTTTAGATATGTTGTAATGTTATAATTTATAAACCAGTTACAGAACACAGCAATTTTGTCTGCTTTGTTTATTGTTCATGTTTAAAGAAGAACTCCGGCAAAAAATTTTATTCCATGTCCTGCTAGACATGTACATGATGTAATCTGTAGTGAATGTCATTTTTTTACCAGTAGCTGAATTTTTGAATTATATCATCCTGAAGTTTCTTATCTGTGTCATGTGACTAGGAATTAGACCCACCAACTCACACAGCACCTTATGTGTGGACAGGAAGTCTAATTTTCTATGCATTCCTATGGGAGCCTAACTTTCAGTCTCATAGGAATGAATAGAGAAGTGACTGGCTTGCTGTCCTGGGTCAGTTGGAGGTCAGGGAGTTGGTCACATGATCCAGCTACAATTAGAAGAGAGTGGAAACCCTCAATTTCAGCCTCTGATAAGAAAATTACATTCACTACAGATTATATCATACACCTTTCTAACAGGTCAGAGAACAAAAATTTTTGTGGGAGTTCTTATTAAAGCATGAGAAAATCACTGCCAGTTTCTATCTTTTCCTCACTGATGGGCAGCGTCTTGTCATTCAGGACACACTGCATCCGGCTCCCCGATCTTCGCCAGGTGGAGCTGTAGCACACCCGAGAGCGCATGCGTATGGGCTTTTGCTTCTTCAGATGCTGTGGTCACATGGCAACTGAAGGGTTAAACCTTTCTATCCCGGAGGTTTTTTTTAGTTTTTGTTTTGTGCCCCGTCTTCCCAGAGCCAAAGCGTTTTTATTTTTCCGTTCACATTGCCATATGAGGGCTTGTTTTTTGTGGGTCACATTGTACTTTCCAACGTCACAAATTCAAAATGGGGTGGATTACTGCACTCAATACTTGGTTGGGGCTCCTTTTGCATGAATGACTGCATCAATGTGGCATGGCATGGAGGCGATCAGCCTGTGATGATCAGGATTCACCACAGCATCTAAAGTGTTAAATGTCGATGACCGGCATTATCGCCAGTCGCGGACAATGAGCTGCAGATGTCTGCTGTATGCGGGCGCCATCTTTAAAAACCTGGCCACTGCCATACTAGTACAGCGCTGGTCAGGAAAGGGTTAAATGTCAACGATCTGCATTACGGCTGGTCACGGACATTAGTCCCAGGTGCCTGCTTGTTTAAAACTTCAAAGTCCAGGAAGAGGTTAAAAGCTGAATATTCTGGTTTTGCGAAACAAAAAAAAAAGTCAAATTATTTTAAGTAATGGCATATGTTTAGAGGAAAACTATGAAATCACTTCATGGTGAAGAAAAAAAAATGGAATTACTTTGTAATTTGCAGTTATAAAACAAATACTGACAAAAGTTTTAACATTTAAAAAGTTTAAAAATAGAAAAAGACAGTGGACAATGGTAGATAGAAACTTTAGCTACTTTTCTTATTCTATTAATCGAACACAGGTTTAGCAATGATATTTTTCATGGCGATAATGCATTATATCAAAGTGGAAAAAGCGTGAAGCTTTTTTTCAGCAAAGGCAGGCTAACTCAATGACCTAGCTAGCAAGCAGTCTTCTTCAATCTGAAAATGAAAATTTTTGGTGGAAATGTAAAAAAAATTGGCTCATGAAAAGGCGCTATGCAAAGCTAATTAAAGGGGTTGTCCAAGTTATGAAAAAAAAATAGCACTGTAAATCTGATGGGCAGCAATATATAACTAAGTTCAGCAAGTTTTAGGCAAAAAAAAAAATCTACCGTATTTTTCGCCCTATAAGACGCACTTTTTTCCCCCAAAAGTAGGGGGAAAAATGCGGTGCGTCTTATAGGGCGAATACAAGTGAGCGCTTCCATAAGGAAGCGCTCACTTGTATGTAGGGACCCCCATCAGACCTCAGATCAGCCCACCCAGCCACTTAAAGGGAACCTGTCATCTCCGAAACACCCCCTGAACTAGAGTAAGTGTTGTATAGTGTAAGTGATGCTGAATCCGAAAATGTAAGTTTTATCTTCATACTCCCTTCCATTCTGACGCTGTGCTCCCACAAACCTGCAGTAAAATGCACTCACTGGACTCTTCTTTGAGTCCTCTCCATTACGTGAGTGAGCACTTGAGTCCATTGAGTGCATTTTACTGCAGGTTTGTGGGAGCACAGCGTCAGAATGGAAGCGAGTATGAAGATACAACTTACATATTTGGATTCAGCATCACTTGCACTATACACCGCTTACTCTAGTTCAGGGGTTGTTTCGGAGATGACAGGTTCCCTTTAAAGACCATACTTACCTGTTCTGCGCTGCCGCTGCCGTCCGGTCCCTCTCTCTCTTCCCTGCCGACACGCACTATGACCTGACGCTGCAGCGTCAGGTCATAGTGCGTGCCGGCAGGGAAGAGAGAGGAGCGCAGAGCGTGGGACCGGACGGCAGCGGCAGCGCAGAACAGGTAAGTATGGTCTTTAAGTGGCTGGGTGGGCTGATCTGAGGTCTGATAGGGGCACAAGACGCTGATCTGAGGCGTGAAGGGGCACAAAACGCTAATCTGAGGTCTGATGGGGGCACAATACGATAATATGAGGTCTGTTGGGGGCACAATATGCTAATCTGAGGTCTGTTGGGGGCACAATATGCTAATCTGAGGTCTGTTGGGGGCACAATATGCTAATCTGAGGTCTGTTGGGGGCACAATATGCTAATCTGAGGTCTGTTGGGGGCACAATATGCTAATCTGAGGTCTGTTGGGGGCATATTCTGCTGATCTGAGGTCTGATGGGGGCACATTCTGCTGATATGAGGTCTGATGGGGGCACATTCTGCTGATGTGAGGTCTGATGGGGGCACATACTGTTGCTCTGAGGTCTGATGGGGGCACATTCTGCTGATTTGAGGTATGATGGGGGCACATTCTGCTGATCTGAGGTCTGATGGGGGCACATTCTGCTGATCTGAGGTCTGATGGGGGCACATTCTGCTGATCTGAGGTCTGATGGGGGCACATTCTGCTGATCTGAGGTCTGATGGGGGCACATTCTGCTGATCTGAGGTCTGATGGGGGCACATTCTGCTGATCTGAGGTCTGGTGGGAGCACAGTGAGATGGTATGGGGGCACAGGGGGCTGATATGGGGGTCTGATGTGATGTCCTTAAATTTATGGGCAGTCTGATAAGAGGATCTGATGAAAAATATTTTTTTCTTATTTTCCTACACTAAAACCTAGGTGCGTCTTATGGGCCGGTGCGTCTTATAGGGCGAAAAATATGGTATATTTCCTCATTTCCCTGGTTCTCTTCTGGCCTTTGTTTACATGCAATAACAACAATCTCAGCCCATCCCCCTTCTCTGCAAAGGCAGTGAATACAAGTGCTGAGTGACATGTCTGCCTGCTGGAATACTCAGCAGCATGTTGTATGTGTAGGACTACAAGTCCTAGCTGTACAGTGACACTGCTGATACACACAGGAAATTCTCCCTACCTGTTCTTGTACAATACAATTCTTCTATAGCTCCGTGCCCAGCATTTGTCTCCTCTCACTGCTGCAGCTACTATTTGTTGTAAAGTAAAGCCTTGAGCCCTCAGTGTGTTCTGGCTGAAGGGGTTAATGTTTTATCTGAAGGAATCCAGGGAGAGAGCAGATAGCAGCCCGGCAAAGAAAGGGGCAAGGCCAGTGACGTCTCGTGTACAGACTGTTATCTGAACTCTGAAGCTTGTGCACGAAACATCATAGACCAGGGAGATAAGCTGACATCACAGGTCATGTGACCCTCAGTCAACTCTGAGAAACCAGCAGCTTTAGAAACACAAAGTATATGGGAAAGTTGTTATACCTGACAAGTTAGAAACATATAAAGAACAAAAAAATAACTCGGACAACCCCTTTAAGTATTTTTCAAGAAAGCTTCAACCAGCATGATGCAGAATAAAGTTTCATTAGTGAAGTTCATGTTTCAAAGAACTCAGGTGTAGGAACAAACTGCTAAATGGGATTTTTTTGATGATTCCATATTTCTTTTCTTTTATTTAAAGGGGTTCTCCAAGTTAGATTTATTGATGACCTATCCTCAGGATAGTCCACAATTCACACTGGACGGCAGCATATTCCTTTAAAAAGTGTTCTATTTATTCAAGCATGATCCATAAAAATGTACAAAAAAAGTGGCCACAGAAAGTGCCCGTGCGTGCAAGGTTTCGGCTATATCCTAGCCTTTATCAAGCATAATACAGAGTACAAAACCACCTTTAAATAGTATATGTAGCACCTCCCATTAGTTTTCTAGCCCAATGGTTCAGGTCATTAATCCACTCATCACGTGCAAAAAGAGGGCAACCAATAGGGAGTATATACATCATAAGTGTTCACATTTAGAGATGAGCGAACGTGCTCGTAACGAGCACTGTACCGCTCGGCTCCCCTGCGCTCGCATGGGCGCAGGCAGCCGCTTCCGTCCTCCTCACCCGACGGAAGCGGCTGCCTGCGCCCATGCGAGCGCAGGGGAGCCGAGCGGTACAGTGCTCGTTACGAGCACGTTCGCTCATCTCTATTCACATTACTCAACAATCCAAAGTGCAAGTGTAAAAGTGAGTCAATGGGGGACGACTCTGAGGCCTTCATTCCCCATGTACATGTCATCGTGGCGTCCTATTGATAGCACTGCGCGTGCCTACTCACATCTCCACTTCCTGTACCTCCCCAACTGACATCATCAGGTCACATAGCTGTATTCCGGTTACGTGACTCGGTTCCAGACACATGACTGCTGGCTATGTTTACCTTCGTGACCACACCATGCACGCTGTACAGCAGCGTCCCCATTACCATGGATACCGCCGCTGTAAGCGGCGCTACCGCAGATCGGACCCCTCAGTTGCCCGATCCGCCGTGCGCCATGGTGTATCAGGTCCTCCCGGGGTCACACAAACCAAGCCAAAGCATAAATATATATCCAGACCGGTAAATAAAATTCAGCCACCAATATTCCTCATGTCTGCCAAACTATATGTATCCGAGGACTGCCAAGGTAATAATTCTACACCCTATAGCAGTCCAACATTAATCTCATGGCCACATGATAATCAGTACATACAGAGAAGAGGTGACGTTTGTATATTCCCTAATAAACGACATATCACGTGACATGCACACTGGGTCTTGATCGTGCCTCATCGTCCACCTAGTGAAAGAATAAAAAGGGTTCTCTCCAGATGGTGCATGGTTTGTCCTCCAGCTGCTGGAGGTTGTCCTCAGGAAAAATTATTTTCTCTTTGGGGACACCTATCAACAACAACGTGGTACTGCGATGGGGTCAAATATGGCCCCAACGTACGCTAACATCTACATGGCGCAGGTGGAGGACAGACTCGTGTACCAATCTAGATTTATGGAGAGGGTCCTGTGCTGGTGGCGCTACATCGATGACATCTTTTTAGTCTGGTGTGGAACACTAGAGGAATTGAAATCTTTCCATGGTCATTTGAATGCAGATGTACTGGGTTTACAGTTCACAAAAACAGTATCGGATATTGAGTTACAGTTTTTGGATGTTAGGGTGTATATTGAGGAGCATATGATAAAGACGGATTTATTTCAAAAGCCTACAGACAGGAATAATGTCCTTTTATATGACAGTAATCACCCTCGATGAATGATACAGTTACTCCCTTGGAGTCAACTGTTGAGAGTGAGGAGTATAGTATCAGATGATGGCATATTTGATAAACGTGTGGATGAAATGTGTTCCAGGTTTGCCAATCGTGGTTATTCACGAAGATTACTATCGGAAACCTGGGAAAAAGACAACAATAAGGGAATCCACTTTACGGGCCAATTTGAACAAAAATGATAAGATGTGTAGAATTCCATTTGTGTCCACCTTTGGAAAACATAGTGGCAAGATAGCACATATATTCAGAAAGGAGTGGCACATTTTGCAGAAGGGTTTACCTACAATAAGTGAATTTCAAACACCTCCATTAATGTCATACAGAAGGGACACCAATCTACGTGATAGATTGGTTAAAAAGGATATAGGAGGTGCACAAAGAGATAGACAACAATATTTGCCCCCAAGAAAGATGGGTAATTTCCCGTGTTTGGGTTGTTGCAATTGTGGTAATATGATTAAGGGTGACACATTTTCTCATCCATACACGAGTCAGGTTTATAAACTCAGAGGATTCTTTACATGTAGGTCCAGGTTTGTTATTTATATGATCCAATGCCTGTGTAGTTTAATCTAGGTGGGCGAGACAACCATGGAGATTCGGGAGAGGATAAATAAACATAAAAATACAATTCGAAAGAAAATGGTGGATAAACCTGTGGCAAAGCATTTTATTGATCATGGACACTCAGTGAATCAACTGAGGTTCCGTGTTATAGATTCGGTTGGTGTTCTGAGGAGGGGAGGAGATAAAGAAAAACTCTTGAGGAAAAAGGAATTAAAATGGATCTTTACTTTGAAATCATTACGACCCTATGGGATGAATATTGAATTTAATGTAAGTGGTATTGATTAAATTGAAATAATGTCCTATCAGTATTGTGACCATTAGAAATGGTTTTTGAGTGTTTTAAATAATATTTTTATCCTTTTTATTCTTTCACTAGGTGGACGATGAGGCACGATCAAGACCCAGTGTGCATGTCACGTGATATATCATTTATTAGGGAATATACAAACGTCACCTTTTCTCTGTATGTACTGATTATCATGTGGCCATGAGATTAATGTTGGACTGCGATAGGGTGTAGAATTATTACCTTGGCAGTCCTCGGATCTTGCAGTTAAACTTTACGGAGAATCCTTGTGTACAACACAGTGCCGTGCAGCAACATGCACAGCTAGTCCTTTCTGGTTGCGAAACAGTTACTGTGTGTCTCAATGACAGGCAGGTCACATATATGGCTGTGCACATCATCGTGCTGGCCACCAACATTCCTACCTAACCCCTAGCTAAATAAAAGAAAAAAGCATACAGCATCCTTCAGTAAAGAAAAAAAAATCAAGCTCCTGCAGGTGTCCCAATGAATCTTTAGTCAAACGAAATAAGGACATGGAGGCAGTGCCAATAAAGTAGTGGAGAAAAAAAAGGTTCTTTTAATCCATGTTGTGTCAGTGCAAACAAATGCATTTGAATCCCTTCTGTTAGGGGCTGTTTAGACGGCCGTAGTATTGCAGATCCGCTGTTGCGGACAAGAATAGGACACAAGAATAGGACACCAATTTTGCGGAATAGGTGCGGACCCGTTCACATGGTCGTGTGAACGGGCCCTTAGATATAGAGTGTGCGTCACTACTAGGCTTAGTCAGCACTTCACTTATTTGGCCAGTAATTTTCATGCCAAAGCAAATGTGGGTCAAACACACAGAACAGGTGCAGATCTATTCTTGATACCTAATCAATCGTAATAATGGAGGCATGGAACACCACAAAAACAATATGGAGTGCTTCCGTGGGTTTCTGTCCATGACTCTGCACCGCAAAAAAAGTAGTGCATGCACTGTTTATTTTTCCATTCAGATTGAGTATCCGCCTTCACACCGTCAGTATTTGGTCAGCATTTTATCAGTATTGTTAAGGCAAAAACAGGAGTGAGTCCAAAACAGAGATAATGTGATAGAAATATTTGCATGTCTTCTGTGTTTTGCAGGGCCGTGGAGTCGGTAAGCCAAAGCCCCGACTCCAAATCCCACTCCGACTCCCTCATACACGGCACATGTTTAAGCGATAACTTTAACCCCTTGATGCTACAGGTTGTTTTGGCCTTAAGGACCAGGCCATTTTTAGCAAATCTGACATGTCTCACTTTATGTGGTGATAACTTTAAAACACTTTTACTTATCCAGGCCATTCTGAGATTGTTTTCTCGTCACTTATTGTACTTCATGACAGTGGCAAATTTGAAAATATTTCATTCTTATTTATAAAAAAAAATACCAAATTTACCAAAAATTTAGAAAAATTAGCAAATTTCCAAATGTCAATTTCTCTACTTTTAAAATACATAGTAATACCTCCAAAAATAGTTATTACTTTACATTCCCTATGTGTCTACTTCAGGTTTGGATCATTTTGAAAATTACATTTTATTTTTTTGGGACGTTAGAAGGCTTAGAAATTTAGAAGCAAATCTTGAAATTTTTCACAAAATTTCCAAAACCCACTTTTTAAGCACCAGTTCAGGTCTGAAGTCACTTTGTGAGGCTTCCATCATAGAAACCACCCAAAAATGACCCCATTTTAGAAACTACACCCCTCAAGGTATTAAAAACTGATTTTACAAATGTTATTAACCCTTTAGGTGTTCCACAAGAATTAAAGGAAAATGTAGCCAAAATTTCCGAATATCACTTTTTTGGCAGATTTTCCATATAAATCATTTTAATCCGAGAATAAAGCAAGGGTTAACTGCCAAACAAAACTCAATAATTATTACCCTGATTCTGTAGTTTACAGAAATGCCCCATTTGTGATCGTAAACTGCTGTACAGGCACACGGCAGGGCGCAGAAGGAAAGGAACGCCAGGGCAGATTTCACTGGAAAAATTTTAAGTTGCCATGTCACATTTGATGCACCCCTAGAGTAGGAAACTCCAAAAAAACTAACCCCATTTTGGAAACTACGGGATAAGTTGGCGGTTTTGTTAGTACTATTGTAGGATACATACGATTTTTGGTAGCTTTATATTACGCTTTTTGTGAGGCAAGGTAACAAAAACTAGTAGTTTTGGCATTGTTTTTATTTTTTCTTATTTACAACATTTATCTGACAGGTTAGATCGTGTGATATTTTTATAGAGCAGGTCGTTACGGACACGGCAATATCTAATATGTATACTTTTTTTTATTTAAGTTTTACACAATATTTTTGAAGCACAAAAAATCATGTTTTAGTGTCTCCATAGTCAGAGAGCTGTAGTTTTTTTTATTTTTTGGACGATTGTCTCAGGTAGGGGCTCATTTTTTGCGGGATGAGATGACGGTTAGATTGGTACTATTTTTGGGGGCATACGCTTTTTTGATCGCTTGGTATTAAATTTTTTGTGATGAAATGTAACAAAAAAAGGCTTTTTTTTAGACAGTTTTTATTTTTTATGGTGTTCACCTGAGGGGAGAGATCATGCGATATTTTTGTAGAGCAGGTTGTTATGGACGTGGCGATACCTAACATGTATACTTATTTTTATATATTTAAGTTTTACACAAACAGGCCAAGCTGGATGGACAGATGTCTTTTTTTGGCCTTATAAACTATGTAACTATGTTACACAATAATATCATTTTTGAAACAAAAAAATCATGTTTTTAGTGCCATAGTCAGAGAGTTTTTTTATTTTTTGGGCGATTGTCTCAGGTAGGGGCTCATTTTTTGCAGGACGAGATGACGGTTTGATCGGTACCATTTTGGGGTAAATACGCCTTTTTGATCGCCTGCTATTACACTTTTTGTGAGAAAAGGTGACAAAAAAAAAAATGGCTGTTTTGGTATAGCATTTTTTTTTTTAAAAAAAAAACATTTTTGTGTACACCTGGCGGGGTGGACCATGTGATGCTTTTATAGAGCCGGTCGATACGGACGCGGCGATACCTAATATGTGTACTTTTTCTTTTTTACTTTTTTTTAAACTTCATTTGGGGAAAAAGGGCGCTTTTTTTTAACTTTTTTTAATATTTTTTTTACACTTTTTTTTACTTTCTTTTTACATTTTTTTTAAAATTTATCAAGACCCATTTGGATCTTGAAGATCCAGTGGGCTTGATGGCTATACAGTGCATTGCAATAGTCATCTATTGCAATGCGTTGTATCAGTGCTACACTAAGGCTGATCAGACCCTGAGGGTCTAATCAGCCTTAGGTACATGGCAGCCAGTACGCTTTTGTAAAGCGTCCGGTTGCCATGGTAACCATCGGGCCGCTGCCACTGCAGCAGTGGCGGCCCGATGGAAGAGAGAGGGAGCTCCCTCCCTCTTAACCCCATGGATGCTGCGGGCGGCTACTGACTATGGGTTAAACAGCTGAAATCGGTGCCAGCACCGATTTCAGCTGTAGCAGCAGAGTGTGAGCTGTAATTACAGCTCACACTCTCTGCTGATGGCAGATGCCATCATAAAATACAAGCGCAGCGGGGGGGGACGGAGGCATGAGGGGGCGACAATGGAGGCAAGAGGGGCTCACTTACCCCCGAGGGCACAGTCTTCAGGCCAGTTTTCAGGTTGTGATCTTCAGCATGGAGATCACAGCCTGAAACCGGCTTTTTTTCTAAATGGAGCGCACCGATTGGTTAGTCTGCAGAGACTAACCAATCGGAGCGCTTACCGGCAATGGACCACTCTGATTGGTCCCTTGCCAGCTTCCCCGAGGTCTCTGCTCTCCGGGAGAGCGGAGACTCCAGGGCTGTGACACTTTATAGTGTCACAGTCCCGGTAAGCAGTTTGGACGTAACTGTACGTCCAAATGCCGCAACTTACTTGCATTTTGGACGTACAGTTACGTCGAAATGCGCCAAGGGGTTAAACAAACTTTGCATAAATCAATAGTACAGTCATGACAAAAAAAGTTTGTAATATATGTTTTACTAGATATCTTTATTCTGAACTTTCATTATCAGGCTTTTCTCTGGGTACAGCTCACTAAGGGCCTGATGTATGAAAACTGTCTTGGTCTAAGACTTTCTTTGTTGTCCATAGCAACCAATCAGAGCTACCCTTTCATTTTTCCAGAGCACTATATGAAATGAAGGGGGAGCTCAGATTGGTTTCTATGTTTTCATACATCAGGCCCTAGGTGTTACATCATACTGCTTCACAGTCTAGAGAGTGACACTACTAGCAGTGCTAGATAACAAAGGCTTGGCAATAGCTTCTACACCTATAGTACTTTTTCACATGTGTGTTTCTGTATTTATGAATTTGAGATATTAGAAAACAGTTTTCCCCCTTATATTCTATGTATAGCATATAGAAGCCATCAGAGCAGCTAATCTCTCCAAACACGAGCATAAAGCATACAGAGAGAACATGCACTGGACAATTGATTTATGCAGAGTTTATTGAAAGTTTAGATATACTAAGAAGTACTTGCCTTAGGTTGATAAACTGGCTGAGAATCAGTTTGCACTCACCCTGTCTCCTCAGGCTGTGGGTGGGTTATTAACATATATTAATTTACTCTGACAGAGCAGGAGATTGTGATCTCTAACACAATTACAGGTAAAGCCATGCTTCTTAGTCCTCACAACACTTGGACCTTTTGCTTACTGCAGGTAATCACTCAGAGCTCAGTCCCATCATTCTGTGGGGGTGAGGTCACTCCTCTCAGAAAATCAGATAATCTTTCTGATCTGCAGGTTACCATAGAAACCTGTGTGCAGTGAGAGATCTGCTGAACTGTCTACAGTTCACGTCTGACCAATGTAATTAGAAAATGTCTTCCTTTCACCATCCCTTTATGTTGAAAGCTAATCTTTGTAACTAGTGAGAAAACCTCTTTAATCCTGTTTTCTCTAGCAGATATGGGATGAAAGCAGCCATCTCTTCCCAGTGCCTTTTTCCTCTGATCTGTAGCAGAGGAGCTTCACTACTGAGTATCTACATAAAGGGCAGCACACATTCATCCTTAGATCCTTACATCAGGAACAGAAGAGACATTTATAGGACATTTCATAATTTTCCCAAATTCTTATGAAAATATATTCAGCACATACTGCATTGAACTAACTGTACCAATGTATTCTATATTTGTGGAGTTGGTCCATTTTATACCGACTCCACCAAAATGGACACCGACTCCACAGCCCTGGTGTTTTGGACCCACTCCTGCTTTTGGCTTTCAAATCATGATCATATCCTGATGCAAAATATTGACTGTGTGATAGAGTACTTCTGGACACTCAAACGACAGGAGCGTTTTTTTTTTAAACAGAAGAACGGAAAAATAATGATGACATCACAACATCCCGTAACAGACTGGCGAGGGTGGCAACAGCATGGAGAGTGACATTAGTGGCTCCGTAACAGAGTAGGGAGCAGGGGGCCGGGCAACAGCAGTAACAGCAAAAGATGGTGGCAGATCAAAGTAGGGGCAGATGGCAGTAGAGACCAGCAGGCGTGTGGCATCAGGCAGGTGACAGCCTTAGAATAGTGCCAGCAGCGCAGAACGGAAAAATAAACAGTGACAACACACTACTAGCCCCGTAACAGAGTGGTGAGGGGGCAACAGCATGGAGAGTCACAGTAGTGGGGGGATGGGGCAACAGCAGTGGCAGATGACAGTGGCAGCAGATTGCCGTCAGGCAGGTGACAGCATCAGAATAGTGGCAGCATCACGTGAGCAGAAGTGACAGGCCATTTCTCACAATGTTCAGGTGTAAAAGCACACTACAGTCAGATCATTACTGCCAGAATGATCTACTCTGTTGTATCAGGCACCGGTGTCGGGAAATTCTGGTTTATAAAGGCCTGATTCATCTTTATAAACGTTAGTCTCTCAACATTTTGTGTTGAAAGGTAAGTTCTTAGGGGTAATTATGCCACCTGCCACACTAAACACCCGCACTGATGCCATACTATTGGCCAGGCAGGAAAGCTTGCCCAGAGCTAACTCAGCCAGTTGAAGCCACAATTCAATTTTGGCTGCCCAGTAGTCCAGACGATCTTGGATATGGGCTAACAGGTTGCAGTCCAAGTATGCCACCCCCTGCTGGTTCAGGTTCTGCTACATGTCCTGCTGCTGGTTGGTTTCTTCAGTAGGCAGCTTAAGAAAACTGCTCATCAGAGACTCAAGACTTAAGTTGCTGCTCCTGCCCCTCTCCAGCAGTAATGGCAGTGGAGTGTGAGCTCAAATGGTAACCCCGGCTAGACCTTCGCCAGGATGGACGATGGCATGCGTAGGCAGTGACCAACCAACTACAAAGGATGTCTCAGTTTTTCATCCCTCTCAGAAGGTATAAAAAAGGCCCCCCATTTTGGACTGGTAGAGAGAGTCTAACATTGTGGATTGGCCAGTGGTAATCCCTCTGCTGAATGGTGATAATGAGGCTGTCATTAGGTAAGCAATTCAACATGCATCTAGCCATTTGGGCAAGGGACTCAGAGGGACTATCTCCACTGCATACTACCACAGTCTGTCAGGGTCACCCGAGTCATCTTCCTCGTCGCCCTCTAGCTCCTCTCCTGTCGCTTGGGCAGATAAATCACCTAATTCTGTATGGGATTCCTGGGCATTTATGTCATCCTCTTCATCCACCTCCTGTGCCAGCTCAGCCTCCACAAGGCTAAGGTCGCCGTGAGATGTAGGCGCCACGTCTTCTGTCCCTTTGCCAGTCAGATTTATCAGAATCCACTACAGGAAGTGAAGGAGTGGAATGACATCATTCATCCTGTACTCCTGACAAATAAAGTGGCCTCCTCAAAGGGCCTGAGCAGACGGCAGTTGTCACGCATGAGCTGCCACTGTCTATTGTCAAAGTTACACCAGGGAGTAGTCCTGTCCGTAGAATTATGAAGAAATCGGTCATGGGTTTCCTTTGCTCATAGTCGGTCCAACATGTGGAGGGTGGAGTTCCAAAGCGTGGAAACGTCGCACATGAGGCGATTTAGGGGGACACCACTCTGCCTTTGCACCTCAAGGCGGCTGTGTATTGCACAGTAAGAGTGGCTGAAGTGCATGCAGAGTTTCCTCTCTGATGCAACGCAGACAAAATGTTCTTCCCATAGGATTCCTATCTCCAGTTAGCGAGGAGACAGCCAGGCTCGGATTTCTTGGTTGATGACGCAGAGCAGTTCCTCCTCGGTGTCACTCAGTTCGCCCAAGCTGACAAGGTGCAGAACCGCGTGACAAGGCCGTGCTTTGCATAAGGTATGCTGAACTGTGCCTACGGTGGAAGATGAGGACAAGGTGGAGGATAATGAGGACACTGGCACAGAAATCCCACAATTAGAATGTTTTTTAGAGAATGACAGCTTGGGACTCTCCACCTTGTTCAGAGTCCACGATATGAAAAGTTGGCAAGCAACTTGGCCAGGTGTACGTTCAGCTTCCGTGCCATTGGATGCACGCATACTGTTGTCTCTTTGTAATCGCCTTGGTGATCAATTGCTGGCGAAACTAGTGATGAGGAGGAGCATCAGGAGCAATAGACGAAGGGAATGTACAAAGGGAACAACAGTGTTATGACCCCGCTGCCCCACGTGACCAACTCCCTCTGAGGACGACGTCTAAGCACACCCCTCGTTCTTCACACAATACCTCTGATGGTGAGGAGAGACTTTCCCAAAGGAGTGTACCAGGTGCTACCTCAAAGGGGAACTGGAACACGAGGGAATCGGGCCCAGAGTGTGAACCTACTAGACTGACCTACAGGTGGCGTAATACATCTAGTGGATGCTGGGAGGCCAGAGGCTGATCAGACAAAAGTGTAGTCAGGATATGAAAGCAGAAGTCAGGGCAGGCAGCAGTCAGGCAAATTCCATAAAAGTAGATCAGGGTCAGGGCAGGCGGCAATCAGGCAAAGTCCGTAAAATGTAATCCGATACACAGAAAGACAAGAACCAACAGAACACTTTCACTCACACAGGAAAGTAGACAAGCTAGAAACCTAAGTTGCTCAGAAGGAGGTGCCTTTAAAATACCTCCTGCAGAACAGCTATAGGCAGGGGAAGATAGAGGGTTTACGCAGGCTGCCTCACAAAGGTAGGAGACACGCCCACACACACCCCTAAATACACCCAAGGAACTCTGAGCCAGAGTGCAAGCTCTGCTCACAGCCAGCAGGGAAATGCTGGTGCCGATATTATCTCCCACATGCGCTTCACCTTCTGCCCACATATCCTGCATACCGCCATGTTAACCTCCCCCAACCTCTACCAAGCGACTTGATAAAGAATTCCCACAATTCAGAGTATGTGTGCCTGTTTCACACGGGCGTGACGGATTAGGTCCGGATGCATTCAGAGAAACTCACACCATTTTGCAAGCAAGTTCAGTCAGTTTTATCTGTAACTGCATTCAGTTGTTCAGTTTTTTCTGCTCAGGAGCAATGCTTTTTTCACGCACGTGATAGAAAACTGAGGGTGTACAAACAACATCTCTTAGCAACAATCAGTGAAAAACGCATTGCATCTGCACTCGCTTCCGGATGCAATGCGTTTTTCACTGAAGCCCCATTCACTTCTATGGGGCCAGGGCTGCATAAAAAACGCAGAATATAGAACATGCTGCATTTTTCACGCAACGCAGAACTGATGCGTGAAAAAAACGCTCATGTACACAGACCCATTAAAATGAATGAGTCAGGATTCAGTGCGGGTGCTATGCATTCACGTCACGCATTGCATCCACGCAGAAAACTCTTTCGTGTGAAAGGGGCCTTACCCCTACCACTCTGTACAGACTGCCTGCCACTGCCTTTATAAACCCGTGCACAGAGTTGTTTTCTGACAAGTAGGCTCTTGAGTAGAAGACGGGCTACCCTGGGCGCACTGGATTCAGATCTCCCACAGCTTCCATCCTGCTGCTATCTCACAATCCTGCTGCAACCCTCACCCCCTGATGAAGCCCCCTCTTCACCTGGCTCCCAAGTGCGATTGGCTACATCATCATCCACGAATGTCTGTTTGTCACTTATGTCACACCAGTCTCATGGCCATGTCCCTGACCGCTAGCAACACATGCTCCCACCCGACTGTCATCATTACTAGTTGCACTCTTAAGGGAGGACCTCTCCTCCAATTCTGTGCTGGCCTGTAGCTGCTGACTGTCCTCACTAAGCTCGTCCTTACTGAAAAGCAGAGCAGAGCCGACCGCATGCATAACTTCCTGAGCAGAAAGAGCAGCAAAAGAAAGAGGCAGTTGCAGGTGAGTGCACATACAGTGCCTTGCGAAAGTATTCGGCCCCCTGGAACTTTTCAACCTTTTGCCACATTTCAGGCTTCAAACAAAAAGATATAACATTTTACATTTTTGGTGAAGAATCAACAACAAGTGGGTCACAATTGTAAAGTGGATCATTTAAACTTTTTTTGTAATAATAAAACTGAAAAGTGGGGCGTGCAAAATTATTCGGCCCATTTACTTTCAGTTCAGAAAACTCACTCCAGAAGTTCATTGAGGATCTCTGAATGATCCAATGTTGTCCTAAATGACTGATGAAGATAAATAGAATCCACCTGTGTGTAATCAAGTCTCCGTATAAATGCACCTGCTCTGTGATAGTCTCAGGGTTATGTTTAAAGCACAGAGAGAATCATGAAGACCAAGTAACACACCAGGCAGGTCCATGATACTGTTGTGGAGAAGTTTAAAGGCGGATTTGGATACCAAAAGATTTCCCAAGCTTTAAACATCCCAAGGAGCACTGTGCAAGTGATCATATTGAAATGGAAGGAGTATCAGACCACTGCAAATCTACCAAGACCCGGCCATCCCTCTAAACTTTCATCTCAAACAAGGAGAAGACTGATCAGAGATGCAGCCAAGAGGCCCATGATCACTCTGGATGAACTGCAGAGATCTACAGCTGAGGTGGGAGAGTCTGTCCACAGGACAACAATCAGTCGAACACTTCACAAATCTAGCCTTTATGGAAGAGTGGCAAGAAGAAAGCCATTTCTCAAAGATATCCATAAAAAGTCTCGTTTACAGTTTGCCACAAGCCACCTGGGAGACACACCAAACATGTGGAAGAAGGTGCTCTGGTCAGATGAAACCAAAATCGAACTTTTTGGAAACAATGCAAAACAATATGTTTGGCATAAAAGCAACACAGCTCATCACTCTAAACACACCATCCCCACTGTCAAACATGGTGGTGGCCTGCTTTTCATCAGCAGGGACAGGGAAGATGGTTAAAATTGATGGGAAGATGGATGGAGCCAAATACAGGACCATTCTGGATGAAAACATGTTGGAGTCTGCAAAAGACCTGAGACTAGGACGGAGATTTATCTTCCAACAAGACAATGATCCCAAATATAAAGCAAAATCTACAATGGAATGGTTCAAAAATAAACGTATCCAGGTCTTAGAATGGCCAAGTCAAAGTCCAGACCTGAATCCAATTGAGAATATGTGGAAAGAGCTGAAAACTGCTGTTCACAAACACTTCCATCCAACATCAAAGAGCTCAAGCTGTTTTGCAAGGTAGAATGGGCAAGAATTTCAGTCTGTAGATGTGCAAAACTGATAGAGACATACCCCAAGCGACTGTAATCGCAGCAAAAGGTGTCGCAACAAAGTATTAATGCAAGGGGGCCGAATAATTTTGCACGCCCCACTTTTCAGTTTTATTATTAAAAAAAAAGTTTAAATGATCCAATAAATTTCGTTCCACTTCACAATTGTGACCCATTTGTTGTTGATTCTTCACCAAAAATTCAAAATGTTATATCTTTTTGTTTGAAGCCTGAAGTGTGGCAAAAGGTTGAAAAGTTCCAGGGGGCCAAATACTTTTGCAAGGCACTGTAGGTTGTTCCTGGGCCATGCCAACAAGTGTGGCATCAGCAGAACCCACCGATTCCTGGCTTTATGTATCTATTGTGACCCGAGATGATGTTGAAGAGCGAGTCAACCACTATACAGCTGGCTTGTTGGTTAAAACACACCCTCCTTGTGCTGCAAAGGCAAAATGGTGTTCCCCAACATCGCTTCATATGCGACGTTTCCACACATTGGAACTCCACGCTCCACATGTTGGACCGACTGTATGAGCAGAGGAAAACCCGTTACCTATTTCTTGTTGATATAGATGGACAGGACAACTTCCCGGTGTAACTTTGATGTTAGACAATGGCAACTCATGTGTGACAGCTGCCGCTTTCTCAGGCCCTTTGAAGAGGCCACTTTATTTGTCACCATTATTTTATTTATCACCATTCGTCAGAGGGATGACTACTGGCTCCCCAAAATGTTAGACCCTCACTACTGGTCCAAAATGCAAACAACAGAGTAGATCATTTTGGTAGCAATGTAGTGTCTGCCACACCTGAAAATTGTGACAAATGGTCTGTTATTTCTGCTCACGTGATGCTGCAACTATTCTGATGCGATCACCTGCCGGACGCCACACTCCTGCTGCATCAACGGCAATCTGCTGCCACTCTCATCTGCCACTGCTGGTGTCCCATCCCCCCACTATTGTGACTCTCCATGCTGTTGCCACCCTCACCACTGTGTTACGGGGCTAGTAGTGTCACGGTTTATTTTTCCGCTCTTCTGATTCATCAGAACAACAGGAAAATAACAAAATAATAAAAACAGGTCCTGTCGTTTGAACATCATAAGGCATCTATCATATGTTCATTATTTGGAAGCCAAATGCAGGAGTGGGTCCAAAACACAGAAGACATGCAAATATTTCCATTAAATCTTTATTTTGCAACCAATACTGATCAAGTACTGACGCCAAAAAACTGACCAAATACTGATTGTGTCAGTGGCCTTAAAAGTCCTGTATGCAGGACTTCTTTTCCATCTAGATAAAACTGATTTCAGATGCAAATGGACAAAAAACAGAAGACATGCAAATACTTCCATCACATGTTATATCTGTTTTGGACCCACTCCTGTTTTTGCCTTACTGACCAAATGCTGACTAAATACTGACATATGCTCAAAGTACAGGATCCGCAATATTGGCTGTTCTTGTGACGGATCAGAAGAACAGAAAAATGAACAGTGATGTGAATACAGCCTTACTGCAGACACCCTCCCCACTGAGTTCACACTTCTGTTATTTGGTCAGTTATTTCCATCACTTATTGTGCCAAGCCTACTCTCAGATTAGTTATCATGAATAGATCTACGCCTATTCTGTGGTTTTGACATGCACCTGCTTGGGGCTGAAAATAACGGATGAGAATAAATGACCAAATAACTGAACTAAGTTTAATGGTGTCGCACAGTAATTCTACAGCTGACAAATGGGATTCAAACACATGTGTTTGCACTGCCACAACATGGATTAAAAGGACTTTATATTCTCCACTACTTCATTGGTGCTGCCTCCATGTCCTTATTTCGCTCCACTAAAGAGTCATTGGGACATCTGCAGGGGCGCGCAGAGTTTCTTTTTGCTTTGCTGAAGGATGCTGTATGCTTTTATTTTGGTTTAGCTAGGGGTTAGCTATGAATGTTGGTGGCATGCACAATGATGCACATATCCATATATTTGACCTGCCAGTCATTCTGACGCACAGTAACTGTTTCGCTACCAGAAAGCATGTTGCTGCACTGAACACTGATGTACACCTGGGTACATTCTCCCTTAAGTTTTAAGTTTAACTTCAAGTTGGGGTAGACCTGATTTAACGCGTTTTGTGGCAAATTAATTTGTAACAAAGCAAATGTTGACGAAGCGACCAAATCAAATTTTTGAAAACTTTGCTCATCTCTAATCACAACATACATATGCTAAAACACACGTCTCTGAAGATAAACGTGTAGTAAATATTTAGAATGACATTTTGATCATCTTTATATTTAAAAAGTATGCATTTTTTTTTCTAACAGTTTGTCCACAATTCCTTTCAGCACTAGCATCAACATTGTGGGCCCGTAATGTAAAATGAAGGCCATAGTAAAATAAAATATATTTTAGGCATTTGTCTTGAGGGAGTTTTTAGTGTTTTGTAGCTAATATCCAGAAAGGATATGATGCCTCACATGGCATATTTCTCTATTGCCAATGTATGAAGAATATTCTTCATTTACTTATGTGTTAAAATTTGATGCATGAATGTAAGCTTGTTACATCATTGCTGCTACCATTTTGCATAAAAAAAAAAAAATAAATAACATTTCAATACATAGTAACCATCATAAACTTTCTTCCTGACCTTGGTTCTTTTTCCACATGGCATTAGATGCAGGCAGGCTTTGGCTCCCCAAGAATGGTTTAAGTCTTTGAGAAATGGAGGCTTGTGGCAAATTGTATGTTGATGGGTTCATGTAGGAAAGATAAGAACTGGCAGCACTGGTTTGGGATGTTCCTGGTACACGTCCTGCAAACAGGTTTGGGTCAAAAGCAGGAATTGAGTTACAAGCTTGAGACACCGATTTGCTCTTTGAAGGAAGGGGCTCCCCAGGAAGAGTGGAACTTGAAGGTATGGCTGCCATTGACGTTGTCGGAATATCATCAGCCATTGGGAGAGAAGTATCCTTTTTAATACACTGGATAACACTTGTTTGGCGGCTCACTGGTCCTGCAGGGTTTGCTGAATCGGAAGAAGCTGGCAACAGAGTAGAACCTTGTGACACTGAGCGTGCAGCGTTGTCAGAACAGACATGAAGGTGTTTAAACAGGGATCGATGGGTACGGAAATGTTGCATACAGTTTTCACATCTGTCAAGGGTTAAAGAGATATATGGACAGGCTCTTAATTTGTGCTTATATGTTTGTTGAAAAGCTTTTTTTTGTCAAAGACAAATGCTAAGAATTAAACATGTATCCAAATGATCTTTGGAGGAAATAGTCTTTGCTTACCACAGCAACCATTCAGAGTTCAGTTTTAATTTCTTAAAGTGCTCTGTATAATGAAAGCTGAAGTCTGAATGAAGTCTCTGCTTGGTTGCAATTGGCAACAAAGACAATTTTACCAGAGGAAGGAAAAGTACAGTAAAGTCCTTCCTTCATATTTCAGATTCCTTTTGAAACCACTTCTGGCTTTGGCTTAAAAATCTGCCTCAAAACACTGGTATGAATGTACCTTTTACAGTGTTCTGTTAAATCTAGCCCAGCCTGCAAAATTGTAATATTAAAATGGTAGGTGGTATGTGGAAGACTCAGTGCCCCCAATCAATGTTCAATGAAATCCACTGCTTTCAAAAAGATAATGTGACTTTGTTCCAATAAAAGTGGCAAAAGATAATGTGTAGGTTGGATTAACAATAGATCTTTATCTATAAAGAGTAAAGAGCTCATAAAGAGAAAAAGTAATAAATAGCACAGATTTCATGCATAAATACATCATTAAAGGGGTTTCCTGGATGTTTAATATTAATCACCTATCCTCAAAATAGGTCATCAATACCAGATCAGTAGGGTCTAATCAGGTTCTTGAAGAGGCTGCGGCTCTCTGGTGAGCACCACTCCCTCCTCACACACACAGCGCCATCCACTGGATAACGGTTGTGTTTGGTATTGCAGCTCAGCCCCATTTGACTGATGAACGTCACATCACTGGCTAAGGAAGAGGCCACAGCCCTCATGGAGCACCAAGGCCTCTTCAAACAGATTGGCAGGGGTGCTGGGAGCTAGACCCCACTAACCAAATATTGATGAACTATCCTGTGGATAAGGTAATCAATATTAAACATGCAGAAAATTTGTTTATACACAAGTAGATACTCACCATAAAAGTTCCCCCTATTAGGTATACAGAGACATATATAAATGAATAGTTATGAATTTAAAGTACTTTAATCTAATGTACATACAGTGGTGATTGAAAGTTTGTAAACCCTTCAGAATTTTCTATATTTCTGCATAAGTTTGACCTAAAACTACACATACAGACATAACTGTTAGTACCCTTCCGTTAAAGAAAGAAAAACCCACAAGTGGTCACTGAAATAACTTGAAACTGACAAAAAGCATTAATAAACACAAATTTACTGAAAATCAACTAATGAAAATCAGACATTGATTTTACATTGTGGTTCAACAGAATAATTTATAAGACAAACTAATGAATCTGACCTGGACAAAAATGATAGTAGCCTTAACTTAAAGAGGACCTTTCACCACTCCTGACATGGCTGTTTTAATAGTTTTATGCATTCCCCATGTAATAACAATTCTGGAACATCTATTCTTATGGCTATATTCTTATGTTGTGCCATTCCTTTATTATTTCTACTAGAAGTTATGAATGGATTGCTATTAGCCTTCAGTAAGGGTACAGAGTGGAGGTAACAAGTTGGGGGTGTGTACCTGCACAGTCTGACTCTATCCAATCAGTGCTACCACTGTCAGACTGTGCAGGTACACCCCCCCCCAACTGATTACCACCCCTCTGTACCCTTATTGCAGACTGCGAGCAATTCATTCATAACTTCTTTTAGAAATAATAAAGGAATAGCACAACATAGAGACATAAGAATAGATGCTCCAGAATTGTTAGTACGTTGGGAATGCATGAAGCTATTAAAATAGGCATGTCAGGAGTGGTGACAGGTCCTCTAATATTTTATTGCACAACCTTTTGAGGCAATCACTGCATTCAAGTAATTTCTGTATCTCTCAATGAGACTTCTGCACCAGTCCACAGGTATTTTGGCCCTCTCCTTGTGAGCAAACTAATCCAGCTGTCTGAGTTTTGAAGGGTGTATTCTCCAGACTGCATGTTTCATCTCCTTCTACAGATGTTCAAAAAGATTTAGATCAGGGCTCTTAGAAGGCCACTTCAGAATAGTCCAATGCTTTGCTCTTAGTCATTCTTGGATGTTTATGGCTGTGTGTTTTGGGTATTTATCCTGTTGGATGATCCATGCCCAGCCACTAAGACCAAACTTTCTGACACTGGATAGCACATTTCACTCCAGAACGCCTTGATAGTCTTAAGATTTCATTGTATCACACACACATTCAAGACGCCTTGTGCTACATGTAATACAGCGTCCCCAAAACATAACCGAGCCTCCTCCACGTTTCACAGTAGGTACAATGTTCTTTTCTTGGTATGCATCATTTTTGCATCTGAACATAGAGCTCACGCGACTTGCCAAAAAAGCTCCAGTTTTGTCTCACCTGTCCAAAGGACATTTTCTCAGGAGCTTTGTGGCTTGTAAATATGCATCTTCCAAATTCCATTCTTGTTTTTTTTTTCAATCATTTGCTTTCAACAGTGGTTTCCTCCTCGGTCATCTTCCATTAACCTCCTAAGTCACTTTAAAACCCCCCCCAAAAATGTGTCTGCAGTAAATCTTGATGGCGCACAACTCAGGGGACACAATTGTAGTTTTAACCCCTTAATGAAATAATTGGATTTTTGTGCTTACCATTAAATCCCTTTCTCGTTCAATGCATTGGGGGACACAGCACCATGGGTATATGCCCAGCTGCCACTAGGAGGCTGAGACTAGAAACAGAAAAGTGTTGGCTCTGCCCAGGTGGGCTATACCCTCTCGACAGCCACTAGGCTAATCAGTTTGTACCAAAAGCAGTAGGAGAGAGAACAAAAGCAAAGAACCAACAAGTCCTAGACCGGGAAGGGAACGAGAACAGCAGCCCAGTCACAGAATGAAAAATGAAAGCAGAGGGTGGGATCTGTGTCCCCCAATGCATTGAACGAGAAAGGGATTTTACGTTAAGTACAAAAATCCAATTTTCTCGTTAATGGCATTGGGGACACAGCACCATGGGACGTCCCAAAGCAGTCCCCGAGGGTGGGAAGAGAACAGTCGTGCCAACAGTTGGGTGCTCAGGTTCAAGAGAACCATGTAACCAAACAGAACCAGGAAAGGCATTATATGAAATGGTAGAAAGGAAAACCCGGGAAAGGGGCCGAGAGAATCCAGAACCAGGAAAAGTCCCAATAAAAGAATTGTGGGACACCACCAGGATCCCAAGGACAAGTGCCTGGGAGAAACTACCAGAAGCAAGCAAGAGCAATGAAAATATACCCAGCTCCACCGAAGGCTGGGAAAAAGGAAAAATCTAGAGGAAATGGAACAGGGCAAGATGTCTTGCGCAAGAACAGATAGGTGAACAAGAGCACACCAGAGAGCCAGAGGAAGGAACTGGAAGACCCCGGGCTTCCCATGAATAAAACAGGAGCGCAGCACCATCGGAAGGCATCTACTGGAAGGGACCCAGCTAAACTGCATAGAGAAGGATGCCCCAGGAGGAGGATCTATAAGAGGACAGATCCAACAAGAAAAATATAATAGTTCCAGGAAGCCAATGAGAGAACCTGACAGGGGAAAAATGCCTGGGAAAAGGAAAGAAGTCCTGACCCAAGGAAGAACCTCCTGGGGAGAAGGCTGAAGGAAGACCCTGAGGAACACCCAGTGGCAAAGGAAAGCAATTCTGTAAAGCCCAGAAGCAAGGAAACCAAACCAGGGAGAGGACCTGGTCTTGAAGACCAGTCTGAACGGTCTCAGACCAAAGACAAGCCCTGCTGTGGCAGACACCATGTGAAGGCCCAGGAGCAGATGTCAGGGTAGAAAGGAAACAGGGAGGCACTGGTGGCTGAACACACCGAGAGAAGGAACAGCAACAGACACCATGGGAAGAGAGGAACTTCTTCCCTACAAGACAGGTGAGAGAAGAGAAACACCCTATGAAAAGGAGGAGGTGGGACCCCATCCTGCAAGGAATGCAGCCACTACCTTGAGGAGAAGGGAGTACTGGGCAATGGCTAGGATGAGGGAAGGTAAGGGCATGCTTCCCAGAAAAAGGGGGTGACAAACAAGCCCCAGGAAAACAGGGAAGAGAATTTGCTGTTAAATGTAGGGCCAGAGGAACCCAGACCACATGAAGGCTCAGGAAACAAACGACCAGTGCAAGGCCCTGGAAATACGAGTGGAGACATACTCGTCTGAGAGATATTGGAGTAGAGAAGAGAGGATTCTGAACAGCCTAAGGAGGAAGCGTTCCCATATGGTGAGAAGATGCCATCCCCCCAATGGTCAATATGAAGGTAAATTGCCATCTAGAGCAACAAGCTCCTAGAAACTGGGACCCGAAACTGAGGAGATAGAAAGTAAGGTAGAATCCCAAGAGGGAAACAAACCTATGGGGACCCAGGAGAGAAGGAACCAAACTGGGTAGCTGTCATCCAGACCATACAGAGGTGCCATGGGAAACTACCCCAGAGGGAACCAGTCAGCTAGATGGACTAGGATTAGAGGAGCAGGAACCCCAGCAGATAACTCAGTCAGAGGCCCAAGAGGGGCCCACCGGTGTGGACCAGATCTGGAGAATATTAGCCAGGCTATCAAAGAAAAATGGAATGGAGCAATCCTAGGAAAAAACGTCAGCCATGGTTAACTTACCATTCCAAGTGTAGTAACAGACATACTGTATACACTGTATACACTGCCCCGGAAGGGGCAAGTACAGAACCCTGCTGCCATCAAAGAACTGCGGACACCCATATGGCAGAAAAGGATGTGGGGTTGTCCAGCGGAAGCCGGCAGAGGCTACACTGATATGTATAACCCAGCATCGGCAGAGCACAGTGAAAAACCCAAGGAGGGGGGATAAAAGATTGGTAGGAGCATACAAGAATGGCAAGGGCAAGTAAATGGAGCGTCTGACAGTAGCACTACTCCAGAAAAAGAAGGGGGCATAGAGGATGCCCAGAGTGTGGAAAAAACTGAGGTACTATACTGGCAGTGTTCCACATGATTGGCGCATAGCAAATATGGTGCCAATATTTAAAAAGGGTCCAAAAACAGAGCCTGGAAACTATAGGCCGGTAAGTTTAACATCTGTCGTGGGTAAACGGTTTGAGGGTTTTCTAAGAGATGCTATCTTCGAGTACCTCAATGAAAATAAGCAAATAACTCCATATCAGCATGGCTTCATGAGGGATCGGTCATGTCAAACCAATTTAATCAGTTTCTATGAGGAGGTAAGTTCTACAGTCATGGCCAAAAGTTTTGAGAATGATACAAATATTAATTTTTACAAAGTCTACTGCTTCAGTTTTTATAATGGCAATTTGCATATACTCCAGAATGTTATAAAGAGTGATCGGCTTAACAGCAATTACTTGCAAAGTCAATATTTGCCTAGAAAATGAACTTTATCCCCCAAAACACATTTCAACATCATTGCAGCCCTGCTGGTCCTAAAGGACCAGCTAACATCGTTTCAGTGATTGCTCCATTAACACAGGTGTGGGTGTTGATGAGGACAGGGCTGGAGATCAATCTGTCATGATTAAGTAAGAATGACACCACTGGACACTTTAAAAGGAGGCTGGTGCTTGGCATCATTGTTTCTCTTCTGTTAACCATGGTTATCTCTAAAGAAACACGTGCAGTCATCATTGCACTGCACAAAAATGGCCTAACAGGGAGGAGTATCGCAGCTAGAAAGATTGCACCTCAGTCAACAATCTATCGCATCATCAAGAACTTCAAGGAGAGAGGTTCCATTGTTGCCAAAAAGGCTCCAGGGCGCCCAAGAAAGACCAGCAAGCGCCAGGACCGTCTCTTAAAAGTGTTTCAGCTGCGGGATCGGGCTACCAGCAGTGCAGAGCTTGCTCAGGAATGGCAGCAGGCAGGTGTGAGTGCATCTGCACGCACTGTGAGGCGGAGACTCTTGGAGCAAGGCCTGGTCTCAAGGAGGGCAGCAAAGAAGCCACTTCTCTCCAGAAAAAAACATCAGGGACAGACTGATATTCTGCAAGAGGTACAGGGAGTGGACTGCTGAGGACTGGGGTAAAGTCATTTTCTCTCATGAATCCCCTTTTCGATTGTTTGGGACATCTGGAAAACAGCTTATTCGGAGAAGACGAGGTGAGCGCTACCACCAGTCTTGTCTCATGCCAACTGTAAAGCATCCTGAAACCATTCATGTGTGGGGTTGCTTCTCAGCCAAGGGAATCGGCTCTCTCACAGCCTAAAAACACAGCCATGAATAAAGAATGGTACCAGAATGTCCTCCGAGAGCAACTTCTCCCAACCGTCCAAGAGCAGTTTGGCGATCAACAATGCCTTTTCCAGCATGATGGAGCACCTTGCCATAAAGCAAAGTTGATAACTAAATGGCTCAGGGAACAAAACAGAGATTTTGGGTCCATGGCCTGGAAACTCCCCAGATCTTAATCCCATTGAGAACTTGTGGTCAATCATCAAGAGACGGGTGGACAAACAAAAACCTACAAATTCTGACAAAATGCAAGCATTGATTGTGCAAGAATGGACTGCTATCAGTCAGGATTTGGCCCAGAAGCTGATTGAGAGCATGCCAGGGAGAATTGCAGAGGTCCTGAAGAAGAAGGGTCAACACTGCAAATATTGACTTGCTGCATTAACTCATTCTAACTGTCAATATAAGCTTTTGTTACTCATAATATGATTGCAATTATATTTCTGTATGTGATAAAAACATCTGACAAACACACATAAAAACCAGAGGGCAGCATATCATGTGAAAATATAATATTTGTGTCATTCTCAAAACTTTTGGCCATGACTGTAGACTGGACCGCAGCAAATCAATGTATGTCGTATATCTGGACTCCAAAGCATTTGACATGGTACCACATAAAAGGTTAGTATATAAAATGAGAATGCTTGGCCTGGGAGAAAATGTCTGTATGTGGGTAAGTAACTGGCTCAGTGATAGAAAACAGAGGGTGGTTATTAATGGTACATACTCAGATTGGGTCACTGTCACTAGTGGGGTACCACATGGGTCAGTATTGGGCCCTATGCTCTTCAATATATTTATTAATGATCTTGTAGAAGGCTTGCACAGTAAAATATCAATTTTTGCAGATGACACTAAACTGTGTAAAGTCATTAACACAGAAGAGGACAGTACACTGCTACAGATGGATCTGGATAGACTGGAGGCTTGGGCAGAGAAGTGGCAGATGAGGTTTAACACTGACAAATGTAAGGTTATGCATATGGGAAGTCACCAGTACATACTGAATGGTAAAACATTGGGTAACTCTGACATGGAAAAGGACCTAGGAATTTTAGTGAACAGCAAACTAAGCTGTAGAAACCAGTGTCAGACAGCTGCTGCCAAGGCCAATAAGATAATGGGTTGCATCAAAAGAGGCATAGATGCCCGTGATGAGAACTTAGTCCTGCCACTTTACAAATCACTAGTCAGACCACACATGGAGTACTGTGTACAGTTCTGGGCTCCTGTGAACAAGGCAGACATAGGAGAGCTGGATAGGGTTCAGAGGAGGGCAACTAAAGTAATAACTGGAATGGGTGGACTATAGTACCAAGAAAGATTATCAAAATTAGGGTTATTTACGTTAGAAAAAAGACGACTGAGGGGAGATCTAATAACTATGTATAAATATATCAGGGGTCAGTACAGAGATCTCTCCCATCATCTATTTATCCCGAGGACTGTGACTGTGACGAGGGGACATCCTCTGCATCTGGAGGAAAGAAGGTTTGTACACAAACATAGAAGAGGATTCTTTACGGTAAGAGCAGTGAGACTATGGAACTCTCTGCCTGAGGAGGTGGTGATGGTAAGTTCACTAAAAGAGTTCAAGAGGGGCCTGGATGTATTTCTGGAGGGTAATAATGTTACAGGTTATAGCTACTAGAGATGGGTCGTTGATCCAGGGAGTTATTCTGATTGCCTGATTGGAGTCTGGAAGGATTTTTTTCCCCTAAAGTGGGGAAAATTGGCTTCTACCACTCAGGTTTTTTTTTGCCTTCCTCTGGATCAACTTGTAGGATAACAGGCTGAACTGGATGGACAAATGTCTTTTTTCGGCCTTATAAACTATGTTACTATGATATCACTCTCCTCTATATGCCCTACACTGCCAAGTACTTATATTGTACTGTCAGGACCAGTGAAAGGTCCTCTTTAACCACTACCCATCCGGGCCATTTACCCCCTTCCTGACCAGGCCTAATTTTGCAAATCTGACATGTGGTAATAACTTTGGAACGCTTTTACTTATCCAAGCCATTCATAGATTGTTTTCTTGTGACACACTGTACTTTGTGTTAATGGTAAATTTGAGTCAATATATTTTACCTTTATTTATAAAAAAAATCCAACATTTACTGAAAATTTTGAAAAAAAAAAAAACAAATCACAATTTTTTAAATATTAATTTCTCTGCTTTTAAGTTGCATAGGGATATCTAATAACATTGTTATTAACAGGGCTGTGGAGTCGGAGTTGGTCACCATTTTGGTGGAGTCGGAATAAAATGGACCGACTCCGACTCCTAAAATATATAATGAATTAGTACATTTAGTTCAATGCTGAATATATTTTTATAAAAATTTGTGAAAATGATGAAATGTCCTATAAATGTCTGTTCCTGATCTAAGGATTTAGGCTTTTAGTTGAGATGACTGTGTACTGCCCTTTATGTCCAGTGCATGTTCTCTCTGTATGCTTTATGTTTCCTCTGAGCTCATGTTTGGAGAGGTTAGCTGCTCTCATGGCTTCTATCTGCTGATGTAAAACACCTAGAGCCTTATGTATGAAAACTGTTTAGGTGTAGAAGTTTCTTTGTTGCCCATAGCAACCAATCAGAGCTCCCCTTTCATTTCATATAGTGCTCTGGAGAAATGAAAGGGGAGCTCTGATAGGTTGCTATGGGCAACAAAAAAAGTCTTAGACCTAGACAGTTTTCATACATCAGGCCCAGAGGCGTAGCTACTGGGGGGAGAGGCGGGGCAGGGGAGGCGATGCTCTGGGCCCAATACCTCTGGGGGGGCCCAGCAGGGATGGCCTTAGTACAATCAGGCGAATACAAGTGAGCGCTTCCATTATGGAGTCTGATGGGGGAACATTAAGCCGATCTGAGGTCTGATGGGGGCACATTCTGATGATCTGAGGTCTGATGGGGGTACATTCTGCTGATCTGAGGTCTGATGGGGGTACATTCTGCTGATCTGAGGTCTGATGGGGGCACATTCTGCTGATCTGAGGTCTGATGGGGGCACATTCTGCTGATCTGAGGTCTGATGGGGGCACATTCTGCTGATCTGAGGTCTGATGGGGGCACAATACGCTGATCTGAGGTCTGATGGGGGCACATTAAGCCGATCTGAAGTCTGATGGGGGCACAATACGCTGATCTGAGGTCTGATGGGGGCACATTAAGCCGATCTGAAGTCTGATGGGGGCACATTCTGCTGATCTGAGGTCTGATGGGGGCACATTCTGCTGATCTGAGGTCTGATGGGGCACAAGACGCTGATCTGAGGTCTGATGGGGGCACATTCTGCTGATCTGAGGTCTGATGGGGGCACATTAAGCCGATCTGAGGTCTGATGGGGCAAGGGACTGTTAGTTTAGTGATGTAAAAGCTGGGGACAGATTTCCTTTAACATAGGAGTCCCCTTTTTTACTCCTATTAATCCTATATTTTACTGCATTATGTGGTAGAGTATTTAGAGTAGGGTATGTAGAAAGTCTATTGTACTGTACTTAACAGCATAGATGATCTAGCAGTTTATATAGTCATCTTGCTAATACAGTATTATAACCACAACTAGTAGTATGTGCCTGTGAAGTTGGAAACGTGCGTTTGGGAAGCCAATAAGTGGGGGGCCCACTCAAGTATGTTTCACCCCCCCATGTGCTGAACCTCTAGCTACGCCTCTCATTAGGCCCTAAGTGAGCTGTACCCAGAGAAGCCTGATAGATTACAAACTGTTTTTGTCATGACTTATCTGTACTATTGATTTTATGCAAATTTGTTTAAAGTTATCACTTAAACATGCTCCATGTATGAGGGAGTAGGAGTCGGAGTCGGGAGTCGGAGTCGGGGTGAGGGGAAATTGAGGAGTCGGAGTTGGAGTCGGGGCTTTGGCTTACCGACTGCACAGCCCTGGTTATTAATGAACATTCACCATATGTCCACTTTATGTTGGCATAATTTTGGAAATGTAATTTTATTTTTTGAGGACGGTATAAGGGTTCGAATTTTAGATGTAATTTTTAAGATTTTCATGAAAATTTCCAATAGTTAATTTTAAAGGACCTTTGCAGTTCTAAAGTGACTTTGAGGGGATTAAATAATAGAAACCTCCCATAAATGAACATATTTTAGAAACTACAGCCCCCAATGTAATCCAAACTGATTTTACAAAGTTTGTTAACCCTTTAGATTTCCCACAAGAATTAAAACAGAAGGAAGGTGAAATTTAAAAATAAATCTATATTTTTTTGCAGATTTTCAATTTTTAATTCATTTTTCCTATAAGATAGCAAGGGTAAACCGCAAATCAAACCTGAATATTTATTTTCCTGATTCTGAAGTTTGCAGAAACACCCCATATGTGGTTGTAAACTGCTCTGTGACCGGCAGTAATGAGAGGAAGATAGTACAAGCATTTGTGATGGCTTTGACAGCTTGTCAGAGTGACCAAAAGCCTGGAGGCCAGGTAAAAAGGTCTCAGGTTAAAGCTCCATGTTCTAGGCTGTCAGGAGTCAACTGAGTCATGGAGCTTCTATGTACAGGTGCTGCACACAGAAGGCAAAGCTCAAGGACATTTTAAAACGTCCATTCAGAGATAGAGATCCACTACCAGGACGTTTATAGTTAATGGGCAGACTGGAAGTGGTTAAAGAGCTGGATGAATAAAAGCTGATGTCATATTACCAGTGAGAGATGAGTGTCCGGTAGTTTAAATACCTTGTAATTGCGTTTGTTATTAGTAGACGTCAGAAGTTTTAAAAGTGTCCATAACCCCTTCCTATAGCAGCGATTTTCTGTTTTTTGCATTTTAATTTTTTGAAATGTTATACAAAATTTCAAATGGGGTGGAATTGGAAAAAAAACCACACCTACGCCACCGTTTTATGGGTTTTATTTTTACGGCGTTCACTATGCAGTAAAACTCTGGCTCTTCATTGTACAGGTCAGTACAATTACGGCAATACCACATTTGTAGTTTCTTGTGTGTTAATAAAAATAAATATCTTGTCATTTCTGTTTTCGAAACCCCATAACTTTTTTACAATTATATTTGAGGGCTCATTTTTTTGTGAGATGATCTGTAGTTTTTGCTAATACCATTTTGGGGTGTGTATGACTATTTGATCACTTTTTATAAAAATGTTTTTAAAGTGATGAAAAAACTGTGACTAGGCTATTTTTTCCATTACGCCATTCACCATATGGGATAACATTCTTTTATATTTTAATAGTATGCCCATGATGTTACTTTTAAAATTTGTTTATTTATATTTTGACTTTGAAGGAGGGGGTGATTTGAATTTTTATATTTTTTTTTTCTTATTTTTCAAAACTTTAAAAAAAGTGGACCCCAACAAGATTGCTTTTTTAATAGAATAATCAAATTTGCTCCATTATTCTATACAATAATCGCTATATTACAATTCAGTGCTGCCACCTGCTGGCCTGAATTGTAATCTACACGTAATGAGCCTGGAAGACTAATACAGGCTCAGGCTCTTTACCAGCATAGAACGCTTCCCTGAACTCCACGGGGAAAAGTGTTCCTGCCCCAGACACGCAAACTTCTGGGTTTTAGCCCTCTCAGATGCCATGGTCACATTTGACCATCGATCGCGGACATTAGCCGCAGTTGTCTGCTGTATGAAACAGCAGGCACCCGGCAGCTATGGTGCTCGCTCCACTGTGAAACAGCATCATATTTACCCCTGTAAGTACCCAGCCCAATTTTGGTTTTTCATTTTCAAATTTTTCCTCCCCACATTCCAATAGCCATTACTTTTTAAATTCTCCATTCATATAGCTCCTATTCAATAACATTAGTGCAACCTGGCAAGCTAGAGAACAAGTCTTTATTACGTTGCTAAAATTCCTTACTTTCTTGTTTTTTAGAACAAGATAAGGCATATGCAATTGTCAATTTATGAAACTCTGCTTCAAGAGCAGTATGAAAATCTAGCATTGCGGCCAATGACTCCCTTTCTCTACAAGGCTTAATCACATTTAAATTATATAATTGCACTGGTTTCCTTTTGCCTGGCTGATGCACTTTGTAATTACATTCTCCACTTTTTCCAGGACTTCGCATGGTCCCTGCCACTTACCTAAAAACGTACTCTCAACGGAAGGCACAAGAAGTAAGATCTAGTCACCTACAGTGGGGAAAAAAAGTATTTAGTCAGCCACCAATTGTGCAAGTTCTCCCACTTTAAAAGATGAGAGGGGCCTGTAATTGACATCATAGGTAGACCTCAACTATGAGAGACAAAATGAGAAAACAAATCCAGAAAATCACATTGTCTGATTTTTTTAAGAATTTATTTGCAAATTATGGTGGAAAATAAGTATTTGGTCACCTACAAACAAGCAAGATTTCTGGCTCTCACAGATCTGTGACTTCCTCTTTAAGAGGCTCCTCTGTCCTCCACTCATTACCTGTAGTAATGGCACCTGTTTGAACTTGTTATCAGTATAAAAGACACCTGTCCACAACCTCAAACAGTCATACTCCAAACTGCACTAGGGTGAAGACCAAAGAGCTGTCGAAGGACACCAAAAACAAAATTGTAGACCTGCACCAGGATGGAAGACTGAATCTGCAATAGGCAAGCAGCTTGGTGTGAAGAAATCAACAGCGGGAGCAATAATTAGAAAATGGAAGACATACAAGACCACTGATAATCTCCCTCGATCAGGGGCAAAATGATCACAAGAACTGTGAGCAAAAATCCCAGAACCACACGGGGGGACCTAGTGAATGACCTGCAGAAAGCTGGGACCAACGCAACAAAGGGTACCGTCAGTAACACACTACGCCGCCAGGAACTCAGATCCTGCAGTGCCAGACGTGTCCCCCTGCTTAAGCCAGTACATATCCGGGCCCCTCTGAGGTTTGCTAGAGAGCATTTGGATGTTCCAGAAGAGTATTGGGAGAATGTCATATGCTCAGATGAAACCAAACTAGAACTGTTTGGTAGAAACACAACTCGTCGTGTTTGGAGGAGAGTAAATGCTCAGTTGCATCCAAAGAACACCATACCTACTGTGAAGCATGGGGGTGGCAACATCATGCTTTGGGGCTGTTTCTCTGCAAAGGGACCAGGACGACTGATCCGTGTACATGAAAGAATGAATGGGGCCATGTATCGTGAGATTTTGCGTGCAAACCTCCTTCCATCAGCAAGGGCATTGAAGATGAAACGTGGCTGGGTCTTTCAGCATGACAATGATCCCAAGCACACCGCCAGGGCAACGAAGGAGAGGCTTCATAAGAAGCATTTCAAGGTCCTGGAGTGGCCTAGCCAGTCTCCAGATCTCAACCCGATAGAAAACCTTTGGAGGGCGTTGAAAATCCATGTTGCCCAGCGAGAGCCCCAAAACATCACTGCTCTAGAGGAGATCTGCATGGAGGAATGGGCCAACATACCAGCAACAGTGTGTGTCAACCTTGTGAAGACTTACAGAAAACGTTTGACCTCTGTTATTGCCAACAAAAGATATATAACAAAGTATTGAGATGAACTTTTGTTATTGACCAAATACTTATTTTCCACCATAATTTGCAAATAAATTCTTAAAAAATCAGACAATGTGATTTTCTGGATTTGTTTTCTCATTTTGTCTCTCATAGTTGAGGTCTACCTATGATGTCAATTACAGGCCTCTCTCACCTTTTTAAGTGGGAGAACTTGCACAATTGGTGGCTGACTAAATACTTTTTTTCCCCCACTGTATCTGGAATTCTGTAATTCTAGCTGAATAACTGAATGCCATTCTATGAGCTTCTTGGGCCTTCTGTAAAGGTTCTTTTACTATTGGCATTACCTTGGAAACACTTTCCTGAATTTATGCAACAAGATCAATTACACTTTTATAGGGCTAGCTTCAGACTCCCATGTTTCTTTAGCTACGTTCTATAATTCAAGAGGGTGTCACCCATACAACTCAAAAGGGGAGAACTCTGTACAGGCCTGTGGGACTTCCCTAACTGTGAACAGCAATTATAGTAAAAGACAATTCCAATGTTTCTCATCTTTTTCAACATTGCCTTCAAGGTATTATTAAATCTCTCTATCAGTCCATCAGTTAGAGGATGATATACTGAATATCTTAATTGTTTAATCTTCAATATTGTACAGAACTCCTTTATTACCTGGGACATAAAGGGGTTTCCTTGATCTGTCAGTATTTCTTTGGGTATACACACTCTTGTGCAGATATGAAACAACTCACGGGCAATACACTTAGCAAAGGTATTTCTTAAAGGCACTGCCTCAGGATACCAGGTGGCATAGTCTAACACCACCAAAATGTACTGATACCCCCTAGCAGACTTGACTAGCAGTCCCACTAAATGCATAGCTATCCATTCAAACTGCACCTCGATGCTTGGAAGTGGCACCAATGAGATTCTGAAATGGGACACAAGGACATTTAAATGACAGGTGAGAAAGGATTTACAGTAGTTTTCAATATCTTTATAACAACCCAGTCAATAGAACCTCTGAATGATATGTTCCCTGGTCTTGTCTGTAGCCTGTAGGTGCCCCCCAACACATGAGAATGAGCCATAGCTAACACCAATCTCCTATAGGGCCCTGGTACCAACAATTGTTCCACCACTTCATTATGAGTTTCAGTAACTTGCTATAAGAGATTATTGTGCATTTCAAAGTAGGGGTACCTTTTGTCAGCATCAGACTCTTGGGGAATCCCATTTAACATATTTTCTAGTGCATTTTTAGTGTGGGGTCTTGCAATTGAGCAGTCCCAAAATGTACTGTAGACACTTTGAGGTCTGGTAATATCTGCTCAGAATCTGACGTTTCATCCCCCAAGATATCTAGGGAAAATTATCAGAGAGATCAGAGGTTTTCCCTATCATGTCAGTGTGTGCGTCACTATTCACAGGTTCACAAACAGGAGATATATCATAAGCATTGCTAACATCATGATCATTAGCAGTTGTTTTTCCACACAAATCTCAAAATAAAATAAGATCACGACTGTGATTATTGTATGTAACAAGTCTTTTACAATGCCCACTGTGTGTGACATAATACCACTATTAGTGTCAATGGTCACCTGGGCAACAGGATAGCCTTTTACACCCCAATGTTCACACATCACCGCCATACATTTTCCAAAGGCACACAACATATGTGGAATATTATGTCTAAGCAGGGTTACCAGGCTCCCAGAGTCTAGGAGTGCAGTCACAAGGGTCCAATTAACAGTCACTTGGCAAATTTGAGGTACAGCACTGCAGACAGGATGAGCAAACAAAGAGTGTCGACGGGCCATGTCATATTCCATGGGCTCTACCATCATAAGATGATGTGCTGCTTAATGGCCCAGGGTTCTCACACCTCTAACAGACAACTTGATGAGGTTGGACTTTGGGACAGGTTGCAAGTTCCTCCTTGGCCTTGTCAACTGGCAGTTGCCCCCGTTCTCTTCCAGGTTTAAACAACCTCTTACTGGGATCCACAGGACCCTTGGGGTTTTCCAGAGGAAATTTCACTTTACTTAGCTCAGAAAGATCTCCGTTGTGGTATCTCTCTCCACATAGTTGACCAAGTTATCAGCATTTTGATGGTCTCCTTGGGCAACCCAGTGCTGTAGTGGTTCAGGAAGGGCACGGACATAGCAATCCATGACAACTCTTTCCACCATCTGCTCACGTGAAGATGATTCTAGTTGCAACCATTTTCGGATCAAGTGAAACAGGTCAAGCAGGTCAAAATAAAGATTGCAAGTTTTCCACAGATATGGCATTTCTGTGCCCAATATACTATGCTCAGCTTGTCCCACTTGCGGCACACAATGCCCTTTAAGCTGTTTGGCAGATTCTACTGGGTACTGAAATGCTATAACTGTGGACTTAAAGTGCTGTTTGGGTACGCTGCAGGGTTCAGAAGGGAAAGACCACCTGTTGGCTTTTGCATTGCAGATTTTGAGGGGTTGGTTTATGGACACTATTCTGCTGTTCAGTACGATTACAGAGATACCAATTTGATATATATTATTTACATTTTACCACTTGTACACAGCATTTTTGTAAAGAAAAATCATTTTTGCATTGACATTTTCGGAAAGCCATTTCTTTTGATTCATAACTTGACAATTGGGGCTTTTTTCCACTTTAAACTTTTGTTTAACTTTTTTTCCACTTTTTTTTTGGCCCACTTTGAGAATACAACTTTTGTAAGTCAGGTCCACTCTCAATGCATTACAATACATTGTGTAGTAATACACTGACAGTGTGCCTATGAGACCCAGCCTGTGGGCTGGATCTCATAGGCTTCCGTAGCTGGCAGGTTCCAATACTTGTGTAAGGTATTGGGCTGCCCCCTATTACCTCAGCACGGTGAGCTGATGGGGACAAAGAGGGAGCCCCCTCCCTCTGCAAACCCCGTACATGCTGTGGTCAACACAGCATACAAGGTGTTAATACGGCGGAAACTTTTTTTTCACCAGTGCTGGCAGATACAAAAGGAGTCCTGCACCTACCTGATCAATGTGCCACACAATAATTGTTACAGTTTGTTCATTACTTAGTTTAAATGACACTGGCTGAAACTAATTGTGCATACGTAAAATTATAGTGACCATTATTAGGTAATGGTGACATCACATGCTAAGGAGAAGAATCTTCTTTTTGATGACTGCACTGATCAATCAAGTTCTTGAAACACCCCAATTGTTCGTCAATGGGTTGAAAAGTTGTTTAAGATATGTTCATTGATGTTCGTTTTGATCTAATTTGATCTAATCGTTATATTCTATAATGAAATGGGCTAAAATCATAACAAGGTGCAACTTCTGGAATATACACTAGCTGAATGTAGTTAAAGGGGTATTCTCATCTTGGACAATGGGGGCATATCGCTAGGATATGCCCCCATTGTCCTATAGGTGCGGGTCCCGCCGCTGGAACCCGCACCTATAACGAGAACGGGGCCCCCAAAGTGAAGAAGTGCGCACCGCGCAAGCGCGGCCCGCTCTCCATTCACTTCTATGGGGCCGCCGGAAATAGCCGAGCGCTGGCTCGGCTACCTCCGTCGGCTCCATAGAAATGAATGGGAGCGGTGGCCGTGCATGCGCAGTGCGCTCCCATTCATTTCTATGGAGCCGACGGAGATAGCCGAGCCAGCGCTCGGCTAGTTGCGGCGGCCCCATAGAAGTGAATGGAGAGCGGGCCGCGCTTGCGCGGTGCGCACGGGGCCCCGTTCTCGATATAGGTGCAGGTCCCAGCGGCGGGACCCGCACCTATAGAACAATGGGGGCATATCCTAGCAATATGCCCCCATTGTCCAAGATGAGAATACCCCTTTAAAGGGGTTGGCCAATTTTTGTCTACTGTTGATCAATGTGTTTGTAAGATAACTATATGGCACTTACTAATATAGCCTTTGTTGATATTCTGTGGCATTTTCGATATATCATAAGGTATTCTCTCTTGTTGGCCAAGTCCTTTGTGCTGTTCACGCAGCAGTAATGTCCCTAAAATGGATGCAGATGGAGGGTTTCATGTGACCAGACAAATCACTCAGTCTCCTCCATTACAATACACTACACCTGCACTAAACTCTCCAAATTTCAAGTGCAAATGGCAGATGTGATGTATTTGAGTGGAGAAGGCTGAGCGATGGGTCTGGAGTAGAGTTGAGTGAACGTGCTAGTAACGAGCACTGTACTGCTCGGATCCACAGCGCTCGCATGGGCGCAGCCATCCGGATCCGTCCTCCTCACCCGACGGATCCGGATGCCTGCGCCCATGCGAGCGCAGGGGATCCAAGCAGTACAGTGCTCGTTACGAGCACGTTCGCTCAACTCTAGTCTGGAGTTATTTTTGCCTGGTCACATGACCCTTCATCAGAGGCCATCTTATGGACAGGTTTCCTGTATGGACAGCACAGAAGATTTGCTCAACATGGGACAATATAGCAAACGTCATAGAAAATCACCAAAGTCTATATTAATAAGTGTCATATAATCATCTTACAGACTTATTGATCAACAATAACCAGAAAGTGGCCAACACCTTTAATGTTAGTGAAGGAGAATTTATGAAATGTCACAGGTGCTTTACAAAAAGTAAACGATGATTGAAAAACTTGTGCTAAAGTTTACCAAAAAAACATATATAAAATTTGGGTAGACAGACAGAGAAACAAATCCTCAACAAATTCCACTTACTTAAAGTAACGATTAGGCTTGTAATGGACTTTTAGATGGTTCATGAGGTCTTGCATGCTATCTAGCACTTCACCACATCCACTAATAGAGCATATGAATTTTTTATCTGCAAAAAACAACATCATTTTTAAAAGATTTTTATATTCATATGATGGTTCCATGATACAGTTATTGAGAAGAGGAACACATTTTTATCACAACGGATGAACATTTTTATTTTTGAAATAGAAATAAATAAGGTTAAATCAAGAGCTGGGGAACAAATGTTTAACTTGAACCAGTCATACAGTTAGGATCCTTACACAAATAGGTTTGGCTCTGGTGGGTTTTTTTTTAACCAGTAAAAAATGCCACAGCAAGCACAATTTTGCCACCTGTATTTTGGGTGTGTTCTTTTGCACCCAGTGTGCCTTACCATTAGGGTTTTCTTGATGGCGTTTTTCCCCTATAGAGAAGGTAATTGCAAAACGCCTGAGGAAAAAAAAAACACCAAGGGCTAGAGCATGCTGCACTTTTGAAAAGATGCAAAGAAAAAAAAAAGCCACCTAACAAAAACACTAGGAGCAGAAAAAAGTGCTTGTGTGTCCTACAGACCTTCATGAGACGCTGCCAAAAAGCAAAATAATAACCCCCAAAAAACTCCCTGTTGGAGCTTGATGTGCTTGAAACACTTTGAAAGACCTGCTCTGTCAATCACTGGCTGAGGCAGGACACAGCTAAAGTAAGTAATTAATGGATGGCAGGGCTGATCATGGATATAACAATTAAAAATAAAAAAAGTAAAGATTAAAAAACAAAAACCACCCCAGAAAACCCCTCTAACTGTATCCTGAAGAGCCGCAGCCTGACAGATGCCGTTCGATCGGCTCCACTGCAAACCTGGTTATCAGTATTAAATATTTTTCATCTGGACTGCTTTGACTGCATATGTGATGTTTATTTGATCACAATGTTTTCTTTATGTGTACATGCTGTACTTGATAACCCTAGTTAGGTCCCCAGATGAACAATCATTCTAGAGGGAAAAGCACAGGGACAAGGGAATTAGATTAGGGTGTTCCAGTGTGAAGCATCTGGGTGGGGTCACTCTTCTGAGCTAGGTGCTTTGTCTGTTTGTGCATATGTAGAACAAAGGATTAGGGCAGTACAGCATTGGACTTATTTTATATACCCCCTTACTTTGCTCATCCCACAGTGAGGTCTCCCTGGTGATTTTTTCCCTATATTGTTTTTATTGTTTTGTTATTACAAATTGGAAGAATAAATGTACATCCATTAAGAGTTAGGTTGTCCACAATTACTGATATTGTTTGCATAATTGTGTAGTACAGGCTTTTGACTATATTTGTGGCATCCTTAGTGATAATTATATTTGTCATAGGCCTTATATTTCTACTGAGCTATGAAAGCATTGGATTTGAAGATTCTGTGCCTAATAATCTTTTCAGGTAATCCCCCAACATATTCTTTTCTTACATCCCTTTTACTGGAGAAATTGAGATGATGGTATACCAGTTAACTCACCCAGTGCACTGCCTAGGGTGCAGCAGTTGATGCATCTAAATGATTATGGGGGAGATTTATCAAACTGGTGTAAAGTAGAACTGGTTTAGTTGCCCATAGCAACCAGATTCCAGATTTTCATTTTTCACAGCTCCTTTGTAAAATGAAAGGTGAAATCAGAATGGTTGCTATGGGCAACTAAACCGGTTGTACTTTACACCAGTTTAATAAATCTCCCCCTATGTTTTCTCTCCATGCTGAGTGGTTTGTGATAGCTTGGGGAAACTCAGTGTATTACTTAGAAAGGAAAAAAAAAGTAGACCCAGTCCCTTACACGACTCTTTCCAAAAGGGAAAGGGGTCTCAAAAGCCAATTCCAGTTTTGAATTAGAGAAAACTTGTTTTGGTATGTCCAGTCAATCACTTACCACCTTGTATATTGGACATACTATCACCCACAATAATTTCAGGTAAAATTAGGTTTCTAATCCAATTTCTGGGACTTCTTCCCAAAAGAAACAAATTAAAAGCTGAAAACATTTAGGTATATTTTAGGATAGACATTATACTTTTTTGTGTTATTTACCCTAATACCAGATACACCAAATATTGCTGTAAGGTCCCTCTGTGGTTGGATCAAAAATAAAATAATATTTTCTGAAAAAAAGGTCATTTTCATAGTTCATATAACCTAGCCTTAGCAATGATCTCTCGTGCATGCAGACCTGGTGTTCCACTGCCATATTAGGCTTTGCCAGGAATGCACCTCACTTCAATGGGACCAGCACTGCAATTATAATCTCTGTCCACTACATGAACAGAGCTGTGTAGTTCCAGCACCAAGGTCCAACACGAGTGCTACAAATGTAACAGCTGATCGGTGGGGTTGCAAGGTGTTGGATGATATACCGGTATTCATGGAAAAACCAGGGTATTAAGGAACGGCTATATGGCGATATAGCCGTTTCTTAATTACAGCTGTATTTCACTGACATCACTTGACAGTGCTGACTGCTTCTAAACGTCCAGTGCACATTAAACATCAGAACGCTATGCAGTACACCCACACCAGCCAAACCAACACTCTATCTAGAAAACCTCTCAGCACTGCTCCGCCCACTGGAAAGTCTGGTCACATGGGCATAACGTCATCCCAGGTCCTTTAGCTCATCAGAAAATAGCATCTACCGGCTGTAAACCATCAGAACTAGGAGCCGCAGGCTGAGATAATATGGCCGTGGTGTGAAGGGATAGTCAATGGTGTGTGAATATATTGTCATGGTGTGCGGCCGGGATGAGGAATAGACCAGTGACTAAGGTGGCGTGTTTGTGCATTTTAATATGTGTGTGCGTGTGTCAGGAAGCTGGTTTCTTATTCATCAGCTTCTTATTCACATGGTTTGTATTTTTTTTTGTAAATGAATTGTGAGAACGTTTTGCCAGTAATAAAATAAGTTGCACAAAGTAGATTTCAGTTCTAGCACATGAACTGCAAATTTATTAAGAGCGTGCATGAGCCTCTTGATAAATCGATTGGATCTTCCACCAGCGGGATATTTACAGATACGTGAAGTGCCAGCCTAGTAAATGACCCCCAACGTTTTATTTGGCCAAAAGGCATGTTTAAGAAGCCAACATGTCTTTTTGACAATGTGCACACTCGGAAAAACCCATTTATCAGTTTTCTGCTAGCATGTCCCATTTTCTATGGGAGCGCCAAAGATAGTTGATCGCTGCTATCTCCAGCACTCCCACAGAGAATAAATTGAGCAGTAGGGCTCATGCTCAACCACGTGCTCCATCAGGGTGGGGGGAACCCTGTTCTTGGTGGGGCAATAAGGAGATATTACTGTATACTGTATTGGTGTATCAAGGAGACGTTAAAATGTATGGGGGCAACAAGGAAACACAAGTATGTTTTGAGTGTTTTTTCTTTTAACCCCTTCACCCCCGGAGGTTTTTTCAGTTATGCATTTTCGTTTTGCGCTCCCTGCCTTCAAACAGCCATAACGTTTTTATTTTTCTGTTCACATAGCTGTATCAGGGCTTGTTTTTTGCGGGACAAGTTGTACTTTCCAACGCCACCATTTAATATTGCATATGGTGTAGTGGGAAGCGGGAAAAAAAATTCCAAATCGGGTGAAATTGCAAAAAAAACGCTATTCCGCTACAGTTCTACGTGTTTCTTATTTACAGCGTTCGATGTGCATTAAAACTGACCAGTTACTTTCATTCTACTGGTCAGTACGACTCCGGCAATACCTAATATGTATAGTTTTTCCTGCGTTTTGATAATGATAAAATAATTAGAAAGTTGCCCTTTTTTTTTTTTTTCCTTGTCATATCTTGACCCCTATAACTTTTTGGTATTTATGTGTACGGAGCTGTATGGGGGCTCTCATTTTTTGCGGGGCGATCTGAAGTTTTTATTGATACCATTCTGGGGTGTGTATGACTTTTTGATCACTTTTTATTTAATCTTTTTTAGAATAAAAAAGCGACAAAAAACGGCGAATCGCCATTTGGACGCTTTTTTCTGCCACACAATTCGCCGTATTGGAATTTTTGCTCATTTCTTATCCTGGCCTGCCATCTAGTGGCCAGAATAAGAATTGCACTTTGAAAACTGTAATCCTCACCAGCGAGTTTTCATATGGTGTACAGACACCCCGATTGGCCACTCGGGGCGTCGGTACACCACCCGAAAGCGTACACTTCCGGGTTCAGACGCATCCTGATGCCGTATCAGAAGGCCCTAGAAGACGCTGCCGATGGCGGTAAGTAGCGGCAAGTCTCTGCTGTTAGAAACAGCAGAGACTTGCCGGCCATGACGCCCGCCGCACCCGCGAGCGGGCGTCATGTCCCCGCACCACACCAGCGCCGTACATGTACGGCGCTGGTCGGGAAGGGGTTAAATGGGCATTTATTTATTTATATATCGTTATTGTGGGAATATATTTGATATCGCCCAAGCTTAGTTGGAACCCCACAGATCTGATACTGATGGCTGATAAGCAATAGATAACCCCTTTAAAAGATATGTTCACATGGAATATCTCTTGGTATGGAAAATCGGCCACAGATCTTTAGATAAATCCGCAACGAAACTGAGCCAAATTCTTTGGAATTGCATGACCATTCTGACAGATTTGGCTGTGGATTTGCCATGGATGTCACAATGTGCTTCGCAAATTGTGAAATACATGGTGGAAATTCGCACCATAATTTAACAAACTGCAGATTTCAAATCTGCACTCCAAGTCAAGGTATCTGCAGATTCCATTGTGGAAATTTTCTGCAGTGTGTGATGAGATTTTTTCATTCACATTGCTGCTACAGCATACAAATGTATTCACTGCATTTTCACCACGAAGGAGGAATAATAATCTGGAAGTATAGTTCAAAGCCATAGGTGGCAGTACAAGGTGTCTATACAATATCTTAAAGGGGTATTCCCATCACAGACAATGGGGGCATATTGCTAGGCTATGACTTCACTGTCTGATAGGTGCGGGTTCCAACGAGAACGGAGCGGGTAGAGTTGTGGCTGGAGGATCCCGGGGTCCGGCCACCACCAAGCACTGCTCCTCGACACGTGAATGGGAGTGCACCACGCATGCGCGGCCCCTGCTCCCACGCATTTCTATGGGCCAGACGGAAATAGCCGAGCCAGCGCTTGGCTATTTTCAGTGGCCCCATAGAAATGAATGGAGGGCAGCAGCACATGCGCAGTGTGCCTTCCACTACTTTCCCTGCTTCTTTCTCCGTATAGGTGCGGGTCCCAGAGGTGGGACCCACACCTATCAGGAAATGGGGGCATATCCTAATGATATGCCGCCATTAATAATAATAATATTTAGTTATATAGCGCCACCATATTCCGCAGCGCTTTACAAATTCATAGGGTTCATGTACAAAACAAAAGTAATTAGCTAATAAACAACTGAAACACTAGGAGTCAAATCCCTGCTCGCAAGAGCTTACAATCTATGAGGAATTGGCGGTGACACATGAGGTAGTTGATTGTGATAAGTAGGATTCAAGCCTTTATTGAACTGAAAGGAGTGGTGCCGGCCGATCTGCTTCGGGTTTGGGTAATTTTAGAGGATTGAGTTCAGGCCAGAGGAGTTGGTGGGGGAGAGGTTTACTCGGGGAATAGTCATTTTAAGAAGCTTGATAAGTCTGCCTGAAAGGATGTGTTTTTAAGGCACGTTTGAAGGTGGAAAAGTTGTGAATTGACCTGATGTTCCAGGGCAGAGTATTCCAGAGAGTAGTTGCAGCTCGAGCAAAGTCTTGATGGCAAAACCCCTTTAATGCTCCTGCTATGTTCATGGAATCTGTGACCAGTTCCAACCTAATCTTACCAATCGCTTTCTCAACATCTATGATCAGAGCTGGTGAGAGGTGCAAGACAGACTGTTTTTTATGTCCTCATTGACCACCAGTACTGTGAAAACACAAATTACCAAGGAACAGCCTTTTGTTGATTTCTTTTGTTGACTCTTATAAAAGCTGACGCTAATAAAAGGAATCTTGGACTATTACCTGCTATAATACATTCAGAGTACTGCAGATAAGAAGTTCAGATATTTATTTTCTATTTTTCTACCGACCCACATTCCCACTAGCATTTTAAGTGGTGAGGAAATAAACTGCTCGGACTACTGTGCATGAGCACAAGAGTCCTCAGCATTATATTATTACAGCACAGAAGTCCATTGGACTGTGTATTTCACTGCAGTTTTGAGTGTTGAGAGAACGGGAGACAGTAGAAAAAATTAAAATGGCAATCTAGACTCCTTATGTGCACTACTACTTATGTATTACTGTACTGTAGATAATAATCCAGATAGATAGATAGTCAATCATAAAATGTAATATTTTTTTTTACTTGGCATGGGGTAAAGTCATGTCTTACCTTGCAAAGACTGAGTGGGTTTATAGTGAATGGACACATGATGGATAAGATCCTGCATGTTCAGGAATGTACGGTTACAACCATATGTAGAACATTTGTGACCCTTTCCTGCAAAACATAATAAATCAAGAGTCAATAAAGAATAATTTCAAATATTATTTTGCCACTTCAGATGATACTACATTTGAAGGGGTTTTTCCATGCTATATAAGAACCTAGTCTCAAAACCCACTTACCAAGTGGAAAATCATCCTTGCCTATAAGAGGAGATTTTTCCTCTGAACCAAATACTTTCACCCAATGACAAACGCATGGAGCGAGGTTGTCACTGACCTCACATCAAACTCTCATCATGCAGAAGTGGCCATGCTTTGACAAGTGAGAGGCTTGTATTGACTAAGGGAAGGACAGTGGGGAGAAATGGCTCTTCAGTTACATATTATATACACTACTAAAGTTAGGCCTCTTTCACACTAGCGTTAGCACGGATCCGGCACCTAAAGGGTGCCAACGGATCTGTGCTAACGCTGATACATGTGACACATGACACACATTGGAACAAGACACAGACATACACACATACATACTCACATACTCCAGGGACGCCGGCAGAACGTCTTCACGCGACTCCTGCGCGCAGTGATGACGATTCCCCACAGCGCCCTCTGCTGGGCGCAGTGGGGAAACGTCATAGCTGCGCGCAGGAGGCGCGTGAAGACATGCTGCCGGCGTCCCTGGAGTATGTATGTATGTCTGTATGTATCTACGTATGTAGCCGGATCCGGAATGACCCCCCATTGCAAATCAATGGAGGACAGATCCGGATTACTGGTGTGTCCACACCAAACGGATCCGTCCCCATTGACTTGCATTGGGGGTCATTACGGATCCGTCTTGGTGCGGATGCCTGGACCGGAGAGCAAACCGCAGCATGCTGCGGTTTGTTCTCCGGTCTGAAGACGGAACAGAATGCTTTCAGGAGCATTCCGTTGTCTTCAGTTCAGTTTTGTCCCCATTGACAATGAATGGGGACAAAACTGAAGCGTTTTTTTCCGGTATTGAGTCCCTATAACGGAACTCAATACCAGAATTTAAAAAAGCTAGTGTGAAAGTAGCCTTAGGGATATTTGACTTGAAATGCACTCTAACCTTTACAGGTAAACTTAACGTGACCTTCTCTAAACTTTTGAATGCACATAACTGTTCAATGTTTCAGTATTTGTTGCACAACTTGCTGTTCTCTAACAAGGAGCTCAACGGCAAAATTCACAACAGATGTTTAATCCACAAATCAGCCAATACATTTCCTGGTTCAATTAGAATTCGTATTTAAACAGCCCTCCTAATCACACTGTTCACATTTTGACATCATGAGACCAAGACGACACCTAACAATTGATCAACAGTACCTGGCCACTGAGAGGCATGAAGCAGGATGTTCTCAGATGGAAGTGGCCATTGAGCTTAGAGTGTCATCAGCAGGTTGCAACAGAGATACAGAAATGACCTACACTTTGTGAACAGTACAGTGACAAGCCCATTGTCACGAACGTACCTGCATCAGGTTGCAGGCGTTCGGCTAGGCTTTCAAAAGTGACATAATTTGACATGTTTTCCTCTTTGTTTGGTTGCTGTTTACCACACCCCTTCCTCTCATCTGTTGCGGGTGTGGTGATTATCTTTCCCCTATTTATCCCTTCCTCTCCCAGTATTCCTTGCGGTTTATACTTTCTGCTTACTTTGTTGTGTGTGGTGTTGTTCTCGGCTGAGATCAGGTTGCTGCAATATCAGCATTAAGATAAGTGTCATTTTCCCTATTGTGTTTATCCTACTTTTCCCTGTTGTGGTTTTGCCTTCTGGAGTCTCCTGTTCGTCCGTCCTCTTGGAGGAACGGGTTGACTCTTTCCCCTGTCACTAGCTGCAGGGTTCTATAGGGCGAGTTTGTTATTAGGTTCCTGTGTATGAACTCTCCTACCACTAAGGCCTGTTCATAATGGTAGTCAGTCAGGGCCTAGTTTCAGGGTTCCCTGCAGGAGGTGACCGTTTCCCTTGTCTTTTCCCTTACCTCTTACGCTTGGTGTGGCTATTCCCTCCACACCAGAGCGTGACACCCATACTACTTGAATAACATCATTAATCCAGTTATTGTGCCTCTGCATGAATACAGACCTAATTTCAAATTTATGAATGACAATGCGCCAGCTCCTTGAGGTCGCATAATTACGGAATGGCTGCTGGAGACTGGGGTACCTCAAATGGAGTGGCCTACACTTTCTCCAGACCTGAATCCCATTGAACACTTATAGGATCAGCTAAGTCACCGTGTAGAGACTCATAACTCTGTGCCCCAGAACCTCAATAACCTGATGACCACCTTTCAAGAAGAGTGGGGTGCCATGCCTTAGCAGACAATAAGTCGACTTGTGAGCAGCATGAGACGTCGTTGTCAAGCTGTAATTTATGCTCAAGGCCAAATGACAAGTTATTGAGACACTGACTTTTTTGAGGAGGTATACCCACCACTGTTGTTGGCTTTTGTTTTAATAAACTGTTTGAGATAAAGAAATCACTATTGCATTCTTCTAATTTAATGCCCTACTTTCATGATACATCACTGTAGCATGAACTTTTTTGTCCAAACACCACCGGTTACCAATAGGGGACAATTTTTGGATCATTTCCATTTACTAACAATTGCAAGGCTGTTAAACTTGCCTTATGTTAACGCTGTCAACAATGCGTTTACCCAAAGCTACGTAAGTTAGTGACACTGACATTATTTGCTATTGTTCTAATTGCATTAAAGAGCCTAAAAGGAGGGGGAAGCAAAATTTGGAAAAAAAGAGAAAGACAAGGAGACCTCAGAGTGTCATATACCAATTTTTCAGACCAATCAGAGCACATTCAATTCGAGTAGAATTGATTTGGCTAGGAATCAAATTTTAAAGAATACACTAGACGAAGTTGGCTCTTCTCTTTACACACACACACACAATCAGTTCTTCTAGGTACTTTTGCACGCAGTTTTTGAGTAAATTCGGCAGAGAGCTTGCTCCACATATCCTGGACAACCAACCTTAGATGTTCTATGGATGTAGGCTTTCTCAAATCCTTCTGTATCTTCCTGTAATCCCAGACAGACTCAATGGTGTTGAGATCTGGCCTCTGTGGGGACCACATTATTGCTTCCAGGACTCCATGGTGTTCTTTATGCTAAAGATAGCTCTTAATGACCCTGGCTGATTGTTCAGTATGGTCATAAATGTATGGTCATACATTTGGAGCCAATCAAGTGATGGACAAGTACCTGTCTGTATTTCTCTGCCTGGGATTACATAAAGATAGAAGGATTTATGCAAGCCTATATCCAACATGTCTGGAACACCCTCTCTGCAGAGTTCGTTTAAAAACTGAGTGCGAAGGTAACATAGTAACATAGTTTGTAAGGCCGAAAAAAGACATCTGTCCATCCAGTTCAGCCTGTTTTCCTACAAGTTGATCCAGAGGAAGGCAAAAAAAACCCCTGTGAGGTAGAAGCCAATTTTCCTCACGTTAGGGGGAAAATTCCTTCCCGACTCCAATCAGGCAATCAGAATAACTCCCTGGATCAACGACCCCTCTCTAGTAACTATAACCTGTAATACCCTCCAGAAATACATCCAGGCCCCTCTTGAACTCTTTTAGTGAACTTACCATCACCACCTCCTCAGGCAGAGAGTTCCATAGTCTCACTGCTCTTACCGTAAAGAATCCTCTTCTATGTTTGTGTACAAACCTTCTTTCCTCCAGACGCAGAGGATGTCCCCTCGTCACAGTCACAGTCCTCAGGATAAATAGATGATGGGAGAGATCTCTGTACTGACCCCTGATATATTTATACATAGTTATTAGATCTCCCCTCAGTCGTCTTTTTTCTAAAGTGAATAACCCTAATTTTGATAATCTTTTTGGGTACTGTAGTCCACCCATTCCAGTTATTACTTTAGTTGCCCTCCTTTGAACCCTCTCCAGCTCTGCTATGTCTGCCTTGTTCACAGGAGCCCAGAGCTGTACACAGTACTCCATGTGTGGTCTGACTAGTGATTTGTAAAGTGGCAGGACTATGTTCTCATCACGGGCATCTATGCCCCTTTTGATGCAACCCATTATCTTATTGGCCTTGGCAGCAGCTGTCTGGCCCTGGCTTCTAAAGCTTAGTTTGCTGTTCACTAAAATTCCTAGGTCCTTTTCCATGTCAGAGTTACCTAGAAGGACTGAAACCATTTTGAAGGCAAAGAGTGGTCACACCAAATATCGATAGCATTTAGATTTCTGTTTTGTTCATTCATAAAAATAAACTATTAACACTTCCATTTTTGAAAGTATCTATATCAGTGAAGAACAGCTAGTGGTTATTGTAAAGATATTTTTCATTGACGGGTCTAGTTTTTGACAAAACATATATAAATATATGGAGAAAATACAAGACTACAAACATTGTACTTATTAGGCAAGTATCCTTATAATATAATTTTTAGGCATATTTTCCAACTGCAAAATTTATATACTTGAATGCTTATTGGACTGAAGCATATCAGGTGTTGTGTAAAATGGACCAAAAAAAAGAGATTTAACAGACTCTGAAGAGTAAATAATTGTTAAAAGTCTTTTAGCGGGATGAGGCACTCTTGCAATTGTTAAGATATTGGGGACTTTTTCATTTAGTTACATAATAATTTTGTACACTAATAGTTGCCCAATAGTTATGCATACAAAGACATTCTCACCAGAAAGCCAAAACCTAACTTTTACTTTATTAAATATTCAGGTTTGAGGATTACTAACATTTTGGATTGACAGACAGCAACTTGCCTAATAACATATTTCCGTTTCTAAATTCTAGTTCTGGTTCTCCTGCTAAATACTATGAAAGGATGCTGAAAGGTGCTCTAAATGATTTCTAGTCCTCTTCAGCTATACTGAAGGCTTTCCGAACAGAGGCAGCATTTGTCCAGAATCTACTACATTAGAATATATATTTCGAGGACAAGAAAAAAGAAATACACTTGTGGGGTACAAAGTGGATGCGTCATTTATCGGTATATGCTAAAATGCTTCTTCACAATCAATAAGTCATATATAAAGCAATGTACCATGGTTCACTATACATACTTGATAGTAAAGGGTTCTTCTTTCTGCCTCCTTCTCTTGGTCTCTTGGTCTCAAGTTTGACCCCTCTAACAGACTGGGGTGTGGAAGGAACTGCATCTGCAGTTTGTGGCTCTGCAGTAGGTTCCTCTTGTTTTTCCTAAAAGAATACAGATAAGTAGGTACAAGTTTATTAGATAATTGTCAGTCATTGTATCATAATAATATATTAAAAGACATGAAAGGATAACTTATTACTTAAAGGGGTTCTCCAGGAATTAGGAAAATGAAAACACTTAAATATTGTTTTATTATAAATATATTCCCAAATACCTTTCATTATTTATAATGGCTTGTTTTGTCTAGGGAGTAATCATTAGGAGAAATAAAATGGCCGCCGTCCTAATAATGCAAACAAAACCTGTCCTAATCACACAGCAGGACAAGTTACCTCACAACATTGAGGTAAAGATCTGCCTCATCCTCCTCTCTGCTCTGCTTGTCAGGGATCATGAATACAGCTCATTAGATCTTCAGCTTAATCTCTGTAAGAATGGAGTTCATGAGGAGACATGAAGTACGGAGAGGGGTGTGACTAATGAGCAGGAGCTCTTGTATGCAGTCTCCATTACCACAGCAGCCTGTCCTGTCCATTCTCTCTGTACTTTATGTCCTCTCATGAACTCCATTCCCACAGATTTAGCTGAACATCATATTAAACTGTATTCAGGATCATAATCTATGACAAGCAGAGCAGAGATGAGGACGAGACAGCTATTTACCTCAGTGTCCTGAAGTGACTTGTCCTGCTGTGTGATTAGGACAGGTTTTGAGCGCATTAATAGGACGGCGGACATTTTATTTCCCTTGATGATTGCTCCCCAGACAAAATGAGCCTTTATAACTAATTAAAGGATTTGGGAAATATGTTTATAATAAAGTGATACTGAAGTAGTTTCATTTTCTTTATTCCTGGAGAACCCCTTTAAAAGGGTTTTTTCCGGGATTTTGATACTGATGACTTATCCTCAGGATAGGTTATCCGTAGCTGATTGTTGGTGGTCTGACACCCGGGACCCCTGACGATCAGCTGTTTGAGAAGGCACTGGCACTCCTTCATGGGATGTAAAGTCATCAATATAAAGTGCCTTGCGAAAGTATTCGGCCCCCTGGAACTTTTCAACCTTTTGCCACATTTCAGGCTTCAAACAAAAAGATATAACATTTTACATTTTTGGTGAAGAATCAACAACAAATGGGTCACAATTCTGAAGTGGAACGACATTTATTGGATCATTTAAACTTTTTTTGTAATAATAAAACTGAAAAGTGGGGCGTGCAAAATTATTCGGCCCCCTTGCATTAATACTTTGTTGCGCCACCTTTTGCTGCGATTACAGCTGCAAGTCGCTTGGGGTATGTCTCTATCAGTTTTGCACATCTAGAGACTAAAATTCTTGCCCATTCTTCTTTGCAAAACAGCTCGAGCTCTTTGAGGTTGGATGGAGAGCGTTTGTGAACAGCAGTTTTCAGCTCTTTCCACATATTCTCAATTGGATTCAGGTCTGGACTTTGACTTGGCCATTCTAAGACCTGGATACATTTATTTTTGAACCATTCCATTGTAGATTTTGCTTTATGTTTGGGATCATTGTCTTGTTGGAAGATAAATCTCCGTCCTAGTCTCAGGTCTTTTGCAGACTCCAGAATTTTCATCCAGAATGGTCCTGTATTTGGCTCCATCCATCTTCCCATCAATTTTAACCATCTTCCCTGTCTCTGCTGATGAAAAGCAGGCCCAAACCATGATGCTGCCACCACCATGTTTGACAGTGGGGATGGTGTGTTCAGGGTGATGAGCTGTGTTGCTTTTATGCCAAACATATTGTTTTGCATTGTTTCCAAAAAGTTTGATTTTGGTTTCATCTGACCAGAGCACCTTCTTCCACATGTTTGGTGTGTCTCCCAGGTGGCTTGTGGCAAACTGTAAACAAGACTTTTTATGGATATCTTTGAGAAATGGCTTTCTTCTTGCCACTCTTCCATAAAGGCCAGATTTGTGAAGTGTTCGACTGATTGTTGTCCTATGGACAGACTCTCCCACCTCAGCTGTAGATCTCTGCAGTTCATCCAGAGTGATCATGGGCCTCTTGGCTGCATCTCTGATCAGTCTTCTCCTTGTTTGAGATTAAAATTTAGAGGGACGGCCGGGTCTTGGTAGATTTGCAGTGGTCTGATACTCCTTCCGTTTCAATATGATCGCTTGCACAGTGCTCCTTGGGATGTTTAAAGCTTGGGAAATCTTTTGGTATCCAAACCCGGCTTTAAACTTCTCCACAACAGTATCACTGACCTGCCTGGTGTGTTCCTTGGTCTTCATGATGCTCTCTGTGCTTTAACCCTTTCACGACCGGAGCTTTTTTCGGTTCTGCATTTTCGTTTTGTGCTCCCTGCCTTCAAACAGCCATAACTCTTTTATTTTTCTGTTCACATAGCTGTATGAGGGCTTGTTGTTTGCGGGACAAGTTGTACTTTCCAACGCCACCATTTAATATTGCATACGGTGTAGTGGGAAGCAGGAAAAAAATTCCAAACCGGGTGAAATTGCAAAGAAAACGCTATTCCGCTACAGTTCTACGGGTTTCTTATTTACAGCATTCGATGTGCATTAAAACTGATCCGTTACTTTCATTCTACTGGTCAGTACGAATCCGGCAATACCTAATATGTATAGTTTTTCCTGCGTTTAGATGGTGATAAAATAATTAGAAAGTTGCCCTTTTTTTTTTTTTTTTTTCCTTGTCATATATTGACCCCTATAACTTTTTGGTATTTATGTGTACAGAGCTGTATGGGGGCTCATTTTTTGCGGGGCGGTCTGAAGTTTTTATTGATACCATTCTGGGGTGTGTATGACTTTTTGATCACTTTTTATTTAATTTTTTTTAGAAAAAAAAAGGGACAAAAACTGCGAATCGCCATTTGGACGCTTTTTTCCGCCACACAATTCGCCGTATTGAAATTTTTTTTTTATATTTTAAAAGTACGGGCGTTTTCGGTCACGGTGATACCCATGATGTCTATATTTATTGTTATTTAGGTATTTATTTTTTACTTATACGGAAAGGGGGGTGATTTGAACTTTTATATCTTTTTATTTTTTATATATTTTTTAACATTTTTTTTTAATTTTTCTGTGATTATTTTAAAGCTCAAATATCATCTGATCTATTGTGTTTTGTTTTTTTTCTTTATGAGCAATCATGGATTTACTAGATGCAGTTAAAACCATGAATTGCTCATTTCTTATCCTGGCCTGCCATCTAGTGGCCAGAATAAGAATTGCAGTTTGAAAACTGTAATCCTCACCAGCGAGGATTACAGTTTTCATATGGTGTACAGACACCCCGATTGGCCAATCGGGGCGTCTGTACACCACCCGGAAGCGTGGGCTTCCGGGTTCAGACGCATCCTGATGCCGTGATCACGTGTGATCATGGCATCAGAAGGCCCTGGAAGTCTCCGAAGACGGAGGTAAGATGCGGCAAGTCTCTGCTGTTAGAAACAGCAGAGACTTGCCGGCCATGACGCCCGCCGCACCCGCGAGCGGGCGTCATGTCCCCGCACCGCCCGCGCGCCGTACATGTACGGCGGCGGTCGGGAAGGGGTTAAACAAAACCCTGAGACTATCACAGAGCAGGTGCATTTATAAGGAGACTTGATTACACACAGGTGGATTCTATTTATCTTCATCAGTCATTTAGGACAACATTGGATCATTCAGAGATCCTCAATGAACTTCTGGAGTGAGTTTTCTGAACTGAAAGTAAATGGGCCGAATAATTTTGCACGCCCCACTTTTCAGTTTTATTATTACAAAAAAAGTTTAAATGATCCAATACATTTCGTTCCACTTCACAATTTTGACCCACTTGTTCTTCACCAAAAATGTAAAATGTTATATCTTTTTGTTTGAAGCGTGAAATGTGGCAAAAGGTTGAAAAGTTCCAGGGGGCCAAATACTTTCGCAAGGCACTGTATATAGTAGTTAAAGGGGTTGTCAAAGATAATTACAAATTTGAGGATTTCCCCAGAATACTATTAACTAAAATGACTGCATACTTATCTTTCTCTAGCACCATTCTCTGCACCGCCAGTCCACCCACTGTTTGTTTACACACTGTAGTTTGGACGTGAAGGGTTTAACCTCTTGGCGCATTTGGACGTCCAAAGTGCAAGTAAGTTGCGGCATTTGGACGTGCAGTTACATCCAAACTGCTTACCGGGACTGTGACACTATAAAGTCTATAAAGCCCCCCTCTTTGTAGTGCCCTCTCCTGCGCTGTGTTATGTGATGGCAGCGGCTCAGGATCAGAGCCGCTGCCATCAGCAGAGAGTGTGAGCTGTAATTACAGCTCACACTCTGCTGCTACAGCTGAAATCGGTGCTGGCACCGATTTCAGCTGTTTAACCCCATAGATGCTGCGGTCAGTAGCCGCCCGCAGCATCCATGGGGTTAAGAGGGAGGGAGCTCCCTCTCTCTTCCATCGGGCCGCCGCTGCTGCAGTGGCAGCGGCCCGATGGTTACCATGGCAACCGGACGCTTTACAAACGCGTCCTGGCTGCCATGTACCTAAGGCTGATTAGACACTCAGGGTCTGATCAGCCTTAGTGTAGCATTGATACAGTGCATTGCAATAGATGACTATTGCAATGCACTGTATAGCCATCAAGCCCACTGGATCTTCAAGATCCAAATGGGTCTTGATAAATTAAAAAAAATGTAAAAAGTAAAAAAAAAAAAAAGTGTAAAAAGTAAAAAAAAGTGTAAAAAAGTAAAAAAGAAAATAAAGTTAAAAAAAAAAGCGCCCTTTTTCCCCAAATGAAGTTAAAAAAAAAGTAACGGAATCCGCAAATACGGATGACATGCGGATGCCTTTCTGCATGTCTTCCGCATTTTTTGCGGATCCATAGACTTTCATTGTGCTACGGACCGCAATTCGGGAGAAAAGTAGGACAGGAGGATTTCTGTTTGCGGATCTGCAAAACGGAACGGAACAGATTAACGGATGCGGAAAACATACGGTGCAATGTCCGCAGATTATCAGGACCCATTGAAATGAATGGATCCGCAAAATATCCGCAAAAACCGTCCGCAATTGCGGAACGGATGCGGATAGACTGCGGATGTTTTAAACGGACATGTGAATGTAGCCTAAAGCTACCAAAAATCGTATGTACCCTAAAATAGTACCAACAAAACTGCCAACTTATCCCGTAGTTTCCAAAATGGGGTTAGTTTTTGGGAGTTTCCTACTCTAGGGGTGCATCAAATGTGACATGGCAACTTAAAATGTTTCCAGTGAAATCTGCCCTGGGGTTCCTTTCCTTCTGCGCCCTGCCGTGTGCCTGTACAGCAGTTTATGATCACAAATGGGGCATTTCTGTAAACTACAGAATCAGGGTAATAATTACTGAGTTTTGTTTGGCAGTTAACCCTTGCTTTATTCTTGGATTAAAATGATTTATATGGAAAATCTGCCAAAAAAGTGAAATTCGGAAATTTTGGTTACATTTTCCTTTAATTCTTGTGGAACACCTAAAGGGTTAATAACGTTTGTAAAATCAGTTTTGAATACCTTGAGGGGTGTAGTTTCTAAAATGGGGTCATTTTTGGGTGGTTTCTATGATGGAAGCCTCACAAAGTGACTTCAGACCTGAACTGGTGCTTAAAAAGTGGGTTTTGGAAATTTTGTGAAAAATTTCAAGATTTGCTTCTAAATTTCTAAGCCTTCTAACGTCCCAAAAAAATAAAATGTAATTTTCAAAATGATCCAAACCTGAAGTAGACACATAGGGAATGTGAAGTAATAACTATTTTTGGAGGTATTACTATGTATTTTAAAAGTAGAGAAATTGATATTTGGAAATTTGCAAATTTTTAAAAGTTTTTGGTAAATTTGGTATTTTTTTTATAAATAAGAATGAAATATTTTGACTCAAATTGACCACTGTCATGAAGTACAATATGTGACGAGAAAATCTCAGAATGGCCTGGATAAGTAAAAGCGTTCCAAACTTATTACCACATAAAGTGACACGTCAGGTTTGAAAAATGGGGCTCCGGCATTTGGTCCAGACTGGCTGTCGCTTGAAGGGGTTAAGTAACTACAGCGTATTATCATTAGATATTTAAAGATATTTTTTCTATGTATATGACCCATCCCTTGTATTAAGATGACGACACTATTACAACCAGTCCTTTCAGGACCAAGCAATTTTTCACCTTAAAATGCTATGTATACTTTTGGTGGCATTTTTTTTATTATTGCATTATACTCATTTTGAGCTAAAAATATTTTTTTTAAAAATCTGTCTTTATTAAAAATGACTTTTTCTGTAGATAGCCAAGATGCTCTATTAGCTGCCTGTAGATTTTCTGCCTTTTCTGTCAGACCAGGAGCAGACAGACTCTTTATACACTCATTATAGCTTAGTTATCTTACTGATAAAAATGTGGCTTAAATAAGTGTTTATGACCTCTCATTGGTTTACAGATAAGGTTTATTAGATGACTGGAACAAAGTGAAAGTACCAGCCATAGTTACAAAAACCGTTTACCCTTTGTGACAGAATGGCTCAGTATTTTTAATAAAGGCCAATTGAAAAAAATGATTTTTAGGCAAAAATGAGTAACACGTAATGTGAGTAACATGTAGCGTGAACTTTTTACGCCTTCTATAAATTTCACCTGAAATATCCCTAACGTTTTGTGAGTAGTGTAGATAATGAATCTTTGAACAATGGTGCAATTTTGGATGTACAAAGTGTACATGCAAGGGTACCTTTCAGAATGCTCCATCAAATTGATTCAGCTCATTCTACATGAAGAGAAACAAGAACTACATGAACTGGAGTTATCGCTTAAAGGGGTTGTCTGGGTTCAGAGCTGATCCCGGACATACCCAGAATTTCACCCAGGCAGCCTGCCTGACAAGAGCATCGGAGCATAACATGCTCCGATGCTCTCCTTTGTCCTACGCTGAATCGAACAGAGCAAAGGCATTTTATGGAGTGCCAGTGACGTACCGGGCTCTCCATAAGGACAGCTAGGAGGAGACTTCCGCCCAGCAGTGAGTCCGATGTAAAAGGTCCTGTAAAATGGCTCACCGGGAACACTGCTGGGCGGAGGCTTCCCACATAGGGCTAGGGAGAGCACTGGAGCATGTGCTCCGATGCTCATAGGTGGCTGCCTGCGTGAAATTCTGAGTATGTCTGAGAAAAGGTCACTAAACTGGAAAGAGAGAGATCACAAATATAAAGAAAACTAATTGATCGTGACTTGCATGATTTTCAAACAAATAATGTTTATTAGTTGCCACGCAAATCTAATAAACAGCCTAAACCTATTTTCATTCTTAAGAATGAAATAAAAATACAATTTCTGGAGAACAAAGTAATGTAAACAGGGCCAGTTTTTCATCTACCGATTATGACAACACAGATACTACTTGGGATTCCACAGATTCGGAGACTATGTTAGATCTACAGCACATGTTTGTTCACATGATGCGCAATCAGCGAAAAAGACGCATCGACCTCAACAATAATAAAGCTACACAGTTCAGACCAAACAGACACCCCCTCTAATAAAAGGACATGTAGGGGAGGAAAGAAACAATGCCAGGCACAGCAAAAAATATTATAATCGACAACAAACCAAACGTTATTAAAAAATATTACATCCACTGTAATTAATGTCAGCGCAAGTGATAACTGCAGATCAACTCTCAATACTATCAAAAGGCCTCAGTTTTGTGCCTTCTCATATCTTTTTACAACTCTTTTGAATGTTAATTGTTTCATGAGACTACTTACAGTGAAAATACATTTTTTTCTCCGAGGATAATAATGGGAAAATTCACATGCACTTATGAATATTTCTGAATTGTGTGGCTCATTGATTATGTATAAAACTGATCTCTTTCAAGAAAAAAAAATGGCAATTTTGACAATGCAAGAATTGTAGTTGGTGAAAAACCTGTTAAAGGGGTTGTGACATAACTCCTTCTTCACCCAATCAGCCCCTATGAGTAGAGTATCGGAGCATTTCATGCTTCGATCCTTGCCCTACATCGCCCATGACAAGGGCTGTTTTGTTTACAACCTTAGGGCTCAAATGTGTGCCTCCCATTCAGTACACTGAGCACTGCAAATTGCGGTCCCCAATGCTTGGGCACCATCTGTGTGGCTGGCGCTGACAGATGCAGAATGGGTCAGTGATCCGTCCACACCGCAAAAAATTGAATAGGTTCTATTTTTTTGCTGTGCAGAGGTACGGACCAAAATGCCATGGAAGGACTTTGTAGTCAATGGGTCTGCATCCTTGATACAGTGTGCACACAGCAGATGCATTAGCCCTTACACTGCTAGTCAAGGACTTCCGCCTAGCAGTGTTCTTTGGCAACATCACTAGCAGTAATGGATGGTCTTTAGCGTTGCCCTAGCTTGTTTTACAGGTGCCGGTGACGACACCAGGCTAACTGGTGCCTCTGCCTAGCATGCCAAGGAAAAGCCCAGTATGTCACCGGAGCTAAAGAAAAAGCCCTTGCCCTGTGCTAAGCGCAGGGCAAGGGGAAGCATCGGAGCATGAACTAAAATTTTAGGCCGGATAGTCCGGCTTTCAGACTCAGAGCCTGGATGGACACAGGGATGTCCTTTTAAACAGCTCACTCTCAGACAGCAGCACTGTGCAGTCTGAGCATGAGCTGCAGGAAGTCAACCGCCCACCCACCCCTGCAGCTGACAGAAGTTGATTTTTACCTTAATTTTTACAATCCCTGTCAGCTGCGGAGTGAGAGGGGCATGGCCTGACCGGGTCAAGGGCGTGGCTCAGCAGGACCTGGGGGTGGGTCTTTGAAGTCCTTTTTTTTTTAAGGTGGCCTGAATTACAGGTCGATGCCATGGTAATTTATGAGGAAACACAGTGGGTAGCAGTGGAAGAAAACATCTTTTATTACTACTGAATGGTAAATGAGAAATTTACATAATATTAGGTAATGATTGATGATGAGTTAGTCTAAAACATAAGGTATATTTATGGTAACCGGAATACCCCTTTAACAGTTTCATCCACAGTGCACTGCCGCTTTAAAGCAGACCTACAGCAGTGAAGAAAACTGGCTGGGTTGTTATGGAAACCTGGTGTGAAACAGTGTGTGTGTGTGTGGAGACTAACTGCCTGAGAGCTTCTATTGGCTGATAAGGGTAACGTGACCAGGCTTCTATTGGCTGATTGTTTTGGAATATCTCAGGAACGGTACGTCCTGGAGAGCTGAGACCCGTTCTAAAACCTTCCCGGACACCTGGTGTACCTGTGTGCCAAATTTCGTGATTGATTTAGGTGCGGATTCCTTTAGCAGACATACACACACACACATACATACATACACACACACACACACACACTAAGCTTTATATATTAGACTAATAAAAAAAAAAAATAGAACTGTAGGAGCAAAACTGTAAATGCAGTTACATGACATGAATCTGCATAACTAATCATATGCTAAATAATTGTCCAATTTATGTATGAGATAGCCAAGATGATTGACTATAAAATGATGGTAGCCTCACATTTGAAGCTGTAGAGGTGTATTATGGAGTCTGAAAGTTAAAACATTGTTACTCTTTTGCTCGTCAGTGTATTACCTACAATTACAAGGATGCCCAATGGTTGCTTGTTTCTCACTCTCACTGGCTAATATCTATGTAGCATGCTGGGAGGAACAATCTATATATTCCTTTTCAAATACTTTTACATCACAATTCTAATTTTTTTGGACGCTATATCGATGATATACAGTGCCTTGCGAAAGTATTTGGCCCCTGGAACTTTTCAACCTTTTGGCACATTTCAGGCTTGAAACAAAAAGATATAACATTTTAAATTTTTGGTGAAGAATCAACAACAAATGGGTCACAACTGTGAAGTGAAACGAAATTTATTGGATCATTTAAACTTTTTTTGTAATAATAAAACTGAAACGTGGGGCGTGCAAAATTATTCGGCCCCCTTGCATTAATACTTTGTTGCGCCACCTTTTGCTGCGATTACAGCTGCAAGTCGCTTGGGGTATGTCTCTATCAGTTTTGCACATCTAGAGACTGAAATTCTTGCCCATTCTTCCTTGCAAAACAGCTCGAGCTCTTTGAGGTTGGATGGAGAGCGTTTGTGAACAGCAGTTTTCAGCTCTTTCCACATATTCTCAATTGGATTCAGGTCTGGACTTTGACTTGGCCATTCTAAGACCTGGATACATTTATTTTTGAACCATTCCATTGTAGATTTTGCTTTATATTTGGGATCATTGTCTTGTTGGAAGATAAATCTCCGTCCTAGTCTCAGGTCTTTTGCAGACTCCAACAGGTTTTCATCCAGAATGGTCCTGTATTTGGCTCCATCCATCTTCCTATCAATTTTAACCATCTTCCCTGTCCCTGCTGATGAAAAGCAGGCCCAAACCATGATGCTGCCACCACCATGTTTGACAGTGGGGATGGTGTGTTCAGGGTGATGAGCTGTGTTGCTTTTATGCCAAACATATTGTTTTGCATTGTTTCCAAAAAGTTCGATTTTGGTTTCATCTGACCAGAGCACCTTCTTCCACGTTTGGTGTGTCTCCCAGGTGGCTTGTGGCAAACTGTAAATAAGACTTTTTATGGATATCTTTGAGAAATGGCTTTCTTCTTGCCACTCTTCCATAAAGGCCAGATTTGTGAAGTGTTCGACTGATTGTTGTCCTATGGACAGACTCTCCCACCTCAGCTGTAGATCTCTGCAGTTCATCCAGATTGATCATGGGCCTCTTAGCTGCATCTCTGATCAGTCTTCTCCTTGTTTGAGATGAAAGTTTAGAGGGATGGCCGGGTCTTGGTAGATTTGCAGTGCAGTGGTCTGATACTCCTTCCAAGTGCTCCTTGGGATGTTTAAAGCTTGGGAAATCTTTTGGTATCCAAATCCAGCTTTAAACTTCTCCACAACAGTATCACGGACCTGCCCGGTGTGTTCCTTGGTCTTCATGATGCTCTCTGTGCTTTAACCCCTTAATGACCGGGCCATTTTGCACCTTCGTGACCAGACTGATTTTTGCTAATCTGACATGTGTCAGTTTATGTGGTAATAACTTTGGAACGCTTTTACTTATCCAGGCCATTCTGAGATTGTTTTCTCGTCACATATTGTGCTTCACGACAGTAGTAAATTTGTGGCAACATATTTCATTTTTATTTATAAAAAAATAGCAAACTTAAAAAAAATTTGGAAAAATTAGCAAATTTCCAAATTTCAATTTCTCTACTTTCAAAATAAATAGTAATACCTCCAAAAATAGTTATTATTTTACATTCCCCATATGTCTACTTTATGTTGGCATCATTTTATAAATGTCATTTTACTTTTTTAGGACGTTAGAGGGCTTAGAAGTTTAGAAGCCATTTTTCAAATTTTCACCAAATTTTCCAAAACCATTTTTTTTTAAGCACCAGTTCAGATGTAAAGTGATTTTGAGGGGCTTACATAATGAAACCCCCCATAAATGACCCCATTTTAGAAACTACACCCCTCAAATTATAAAAAACTGCTGTTACAAACTTTGTTAACCCTTGAGGTGTTCCACAAGAATTAAAGGAAAATGGAGGTGAAATTTCACTTTTTTTGGTAGATTATTCATGTTAATAATTTTTTCTTGCAACACAGCAAGGGTTAACAGCAAACTAAACCTCAATATATATTGCTCTGATTCTGCAGTTTACAGAAATACCCCATATGTGGTGGTAAACGTTTCTATGGGTTTGTGGCAGTGGTCAGAAGGGAAGGAGCGCCATACGGATTTTGGAGGCAGATTTTGCTAAAATAGTTTGTAGGCACCATTTTGTAATTGAGAGACCCTGACGTACCCCTACAGTGGAAACCCTCAAAAAGTAACCCCATTTTGGAAACTACACCCTTCAACGAATATATTAAGGGGGGTACTGGCCACTTTGACCCCCTAAGCGTTTTACGTAATTTGGAAACACTTGGCTATGAAAATGAAAAGTTTCATTTCTTCCAATGAAATGTTGCTATAGCCCCAATTTTTTTTATTTGCATAAGGGGTAACAGGAGAAAAGCACCCCATAATATGTTACCCATTTTCTCCTGAATACGGCAACACCCCATATGTGGTGGTAAACTGCTGTGGGGGCACATGGCAGGACTCAGAACAGAAGGAGTGCCATATGGATTTTACAACACAGATTTTGATGGATTGGTTTGCGGGAGCCATTGATTTTTATTTTTTTGAGCTATTGTCTTATGTAGGGGCTCATTTTTTGCAGGATGAGGTGAGGTTTTCATTGGTACCATTTTGGGGTAAATACGCCTTTTTGATCGCTTGGTATTACTCTTTTTGTGAGTCAAGGTGAAAAAAATAGCTGTTTTGGCATAGTTTTTTTTTAGCATTTTTTTTTACAGCATTCACCTGAGGGGGCAAGTCATGTGACATTTTTATAGAGCAGGTTGTTACGAACGCGGCGATACCCAATATGTCTAACATTTTTATTATTGTTAAGTTTTACACATTAGATGCATTTTAGAACAGAATTAAATCTTGTTTATGTGTTGCCATTTTCAGAGAGCCATATTTTTTTTATTTTTCGGGCGATTGTCTCAGGTAGGGTATCATTTTTGCAGGACAAGATGACGGTTTGATTAGTACCAATTTGGGTTAAATACACCTTTTTGATCGCCTGCTATTACACTTTTTGTGAGGGAAGAGGGAAAAAAATGGCTATTTTGGCATAGTTTTTTTTTATTTTTTTTTTACAGCATTCGCCTGGGGGGCCATCTCATGTAATATTTTTATAGAGCAGGTTGTTACGGACGTGGCGATACCCAATATGTCTAACATTTTTATTTTTGGAAAGTTTTACACATTAGATGCATTTTTGAACAGAATTAAATCTTTTTTTTGTGTTGCTATTTTCTGAGAGCCATATTTTTTTTATTTTTCAGGCGATTGTCTTAGTTAGGGTCTCATTTTTTGCAGGACAAGATGACGGTTTGATTGGTACCACTTTGGGGTACATACGCTTTTTTGATCGCCTGCTATTACACTTTTTGTAAGGGAAGGTGACAAAAAAATGTCTGTTTTGGCACAGTTTTTTTTTTTTTTTTTTTACTGCGTTCACCTGGCGAGGTGGATGACGTGATATTTTTATAGAGCCGGTCGATACGGACGCGGCGATACCTAATATGTATACCTTTCTTTTACCATTTTTTTAACTTTTTTTTTTAAAATGGCTTATTTTTTTAACTTTTATTATTATTATTATTTATTTATTTTTACTTTATTTTTTAACTTTTCATTTTCCACTTTATTTAACTTGGAGGTCTGATCCCCTTTACAATGCATTACAATACTTTTGTATTGTAATGCATTGGCTGTAAGTGTATTACTCAGTGTAATACACTTACAGCCTGCTTCCTGTGCGATCCAGGGGGCTGGATCGCACAGGAACGCAGGAATAGCAGCCACGATGCCTAAGGAAGGCATCGGGCTGCTATCCAAGCCATCGGGTCCCCGTCACAGCAGCACGGGGACCCGATGGCCCCGCTCGCCATCCTGAATAGCGGCGGACCATGCCGCACGCCTCATGTGCCGCATGAAGGGTTAATGCGCCGGCATCGGTGTTTTCACCGATGCTGGCGCATTCAGCAGGGGTCCGGCTATTGGGCACAGCCGGACCCCCGTCGCTCGTCCGTCCTGGGGCTCCCTGACACCCCTTTTCTGCAGCGCCGTCTTTAGACGGCGCTGCAGACTGGGGACTTGCGCCGCCCGCCGTCTAAAGACAGTGGGCGGTCGGCAAGGTGTTAAACAGAACCTGAGACTATCACAGAGCAGGTGCATTTATACGGAGACTTGATTACACACAGGTGAATTCTATTTATCTTCATCAGTCATTTAGGACAAAATTGGATCATTCAGAGATCCTCAATGAACTTCTGGAGTGAGTTTTCTGAACTAAAAGTAAATGGGCCGAATAATTTTGCACGCCCCACTTTTCAGTTTTATTATTACAAAAAAGTTTAAATGATCCAATAAATTTCGTTCCACTTCACAATTGTGACCCGCTTGTTGTTGATTCTTCACCAAAAATGTAAAATGTTATATCTTTTTGTTTGAAGTCTGAAATGTGGCAAAAGGTTGAAAATTCCAGGGGGCCGAATACTTTCGCAAGGCACTGTATAAGTCATTTGGAAAGGTTCCAAAAATAAAATCATAAGGTTCATAGATTACACTAAAGAAGCATTCTGTGAAGGTAATCTTCTTACCAGTGACTGTATTTGAGAGTTATTTCTAACCTTCCAATCAGATTTACCAAATAACACAGCATAGTATGTGTGGACAGGAAGCCAGTTTCTCTATGCATTCCTATGGGAGCCTCAATGCCAGTCTCAGAAATTTATATAAAAGTAACTGACTTCCTGTCCTGTGTGAATTGGAAATCTGAGTGCTGGTCACATGACACAGCTAAGGATCAAAAGTGAGGTTATAACTCAAAAATACAGTCAGTGGCAAGAAGATTACCTTCACTAGGCATTACGTCATACACCTTTCTAACAGGTCAGAAAATAAACATTTTTGTGGAAGAGCTACTTTAATTAATATAATACTTTAATGAATATAATGTTTCATTCACCTATATTTCATTTCACTGCAGACCTACTGCTCAGACTAGATGGGATGCAGTTGGATAAAACGACACTTCTTGCCTCAGTAGATGTTGAAGACCATCTTGGTCTCAAAGCAGTATTGAGCTTCCTAACAACCAGGGACACCTTCCCGATACCACATAATCAATTTGTGCTTGAACTCCTAGTATTTAACCTATAAATCTTTTCTTTTTTTTCCCCATTTATATTTTATTAAATTTTATATTTTCAAGGTAAAATGCAATTCACATTTATATGAAAAAGAACATACAAAACAATAAAAATGTTGAACATGAAAAAGAGTATCGCTCAATGTCCTTTAATTTAACGTGTTCTCGTAAGTCCCAAAGTTTCCACTCTTCTTTTTAATGGCCACTACTACCACCGCCTCAGGGGCACCGTGATGGGTAGCCCCTATGCATCATCATATGCAAATCTGCTCCTGGGCTGGTGGGAGGCTAATATTTTGTCAGAGAACCTCAGCCGGTAACACAAACACATTAGTCTCTGGGTGAGGTTCATTGATGATATTTTCATCTTATGAACAGGCCCAAAAGAACTGTTCCTAGATTTTGTTTTCATCATTAATTCCAATGAACTGAGACAAGACCATGTAAATGGGTCTGCATCTATTCCGCATACCCCGTTCACTTCAATGGCGGGCGTGTGATCTTGCTGTGCCACGGCTCCGCAAGACAATATAGAACCTGTCCTATTCTTGTCCACAATAGCGGACAAGAATAGGGATTTTCAACGGGGTGCCTGGCCGTGTTTTCCGCAAACTGCGGAACACACGCCGGTCGGCATCCGTTGTATTGCGGATCTGCATTTTTGTGGATCCGCAATACCACGACCGTCTGAACGGCCCTTAAGATTCACAGCTAAATGTGATTTCAATAAAGTGGCTCAGCGGTTAGCACTGTTGCCTTGCAGCACAGGGGTCCTAGGTTTGAATCCGACCAAGGACAACATCTGCAAGGAGTTTGTATGTTCTCCCTGTGTTTGTGTGGGTTTCCTCCCACACTCCAAAGACATACTGATAGGGACCTTAGATTGTGAGCCCCATCAGGGGCAGCTTGATGCTAATGTCTGTAAAGTGCTGCAGAATATAGTAACGCTATATAAGTGCATATAATAAATAAAGTCCCATTACTGTATGTTCTTATTGAGAGGGGACAATATAATCACAAAAGTATCCTGCAAAGGGAAAGTGCTCACCCATATTCGCTCAAAAAAGACATACAAATACCAGGACATTCTACTTGAAAATCCTGATTTAGAAGGATAGCCTCACGGCCTCAAATCACCTACAAAAAAGGGACAGATTAGTCAGAAGCCAACATCAACCAGCACCACAATCAGACACTTGGCTTTCCTGACCCCCAACGGGCATTTTTCGCTGTGGCAACTGCCTAGCGTATGACCAGGTTTTGGTCACTAAAAATTCTGCGGTGCATACAATGGGTTGGAATATAAAATCAATGATTTTGTAAATTGGAGATCAATCCGGCAAGATACCATAACCTAGGCACCTACCTTCCTTCATGAAATACTGCACCTGCACTTTATCATTTTATCTTTATTTTTATTAGAAAACTAAGATTTAACCCTTTTGGAGCGATGTACGAACATGGCGCCCGCTTGCACGTGCAGCGGGCGTCATGGACGGCAGGTCTCTGCTGTTTCAAACAGCAGAGACCTGCGGCTAATTACCGTGATCGGCAATAATGCCGACTGCGGAAATTGAAGGCTTTAGATTGTACATAATGAGAAATTAAAAAAAAAAGAATTTATAGGCTCATATCTGAGCTTCAAAATCATTACAAAAAATATATAAAAAAAATAAAAAGTTTAAATCACCCCCCCCTTTCTGTATAATAAAAAAATAAATGCCTAAATAAAAATAAATATAAACATCATGGGTATCACCGCGACCGAAAACACCAGTACTATTTTTAAACATTTCAAATACGGTGAATGGCGTAACGGAAAAAAGGGTCAAATGGCCGATTTGCCTTTTTTTCAATCGCTTCTCTTGCCCAAAAAAAGTAATAAAATCAAAAAGTCACACACACTCCAAAATGGTAAGTTTAAATTTATTTTAACACTATTTAAACATACAAAACTTATACATATGGCATATAGTTGTAATCGTACTGACCCAGAGAATGAAGGGCATGGGTCAATTTTGCAGCAAACGAAACGCTGTGGGAACAAAACACGTAAAACGGTGGAGGAATTGCGTTTTTTTTTTCCAATTCCACCCCATTTGGAATTTAACCTCTTTCCACTACAATTGTATGCCATAATAAATGGCGGCATTAGAAAGTACAACTTGTCCTGCAAAAAATAAGCCCTCATACAGATATGTGAACGGAAATGAAAACGGAAAAAACTTCGGTAGTGAAAGGGTTAGGCCCCATTCACACGACCGTATTGAATGGAGCCGTATCTATCCGCAAAATTGCGGAATAGATGCGGCCCCATTCACCCATTCAAATATACGTTCGTGTGAATTGACCCTCAAAGTTATGTTTTAGACCATCTAATAAGAGATCCTAGATTAATACCCTAATTATATATTCTCTCTGGGTCAAATAATTAGGAAATCATACCGATTTCCTGATCAAGGAACATGCAAAATGGATTTTTTACTTGAAACTATCTTTTTTATCTAAACACTTTAAACAGTTTTTTTTTTTTACTTTTTATTTTATTCCTACTGGGGACTTTAACTTCTGTTGGCTGGTACAATGTATTACAATACATACTGGGCCACATTTATTATAGTGCTTGTGTCTGTTTTTGGTTGAAAAAATGTTTTAGACAATCTACTTTTTAGGCGCATATACTACTGAAAGTGCATCTGTATGCACTTCGACAATGACAAAGTGCATCAACAATTTTGAAGTTTTAGACTAATTTTGAAGTTTTGGGACTTTTTTTTTTTAAACTATTCATGAAGGTGTGCCTTTTTCTATGACTGAAATATTTGCAAAAACAGTGTAATTTTTACTGGCTTATTTTTTCGTCAATTTTAAGGTGGATGTGTGACTTTTCACAGCACTTTTGTGCCTTTTGTTTCTATGCACACACTAATTAGACCAGTCTAATTGAAAATGAGACATGACTAATACAAAGACGCCTCCTTGCTTCATTCATGAACTGCTGTGTGACTTTTAAGAAATAATCTGCAAAGTACTGACAGGCGAATCCCCTACTTCAGTCTGATTGCAGCCTAAAAAAAACAGACAAGCGTGATAAATGTGGCTCACTGTGTTGTAATGCTTTGTAAATGTAAATTGCACACTGACACCATTTCAATCAGACTCTGCCTGTGGAGGGGCCAGATAGGTTCCCATAGCTGGCAGACCTGGAGGCCTTTGTAAGGCTTTCAGCTGCCATAGCAACCATCGGTACCCAGCAAAACATCAGTCAGCATTGACCACCCCATCTAACTTGTTAAAGGCGGCATCAGTCACAGCCAGGCCCCCACCCAGATTCAGGAAGCACAGCTCTTGTGCCATATATGTACAGCGGATGTCAGGGATTAAAAAAAATATTCTGCCACTCTTCAAATGGATGTAATACAGAGGCTTTTTGGTGCCCAAATTTTGGATGCAACACTCGACCCTCCCACAGTTCATGAGCACCAGAGTTTGGCCACATTCACATGTCCATTTAGGACATCAAGTCCATTTAAGACAGCTGTTGGCTGAATAAAAAAACGTTGCATGCTGTATGTGAACACCTCACACCTGCTGGGGAGTAGAGGTTGTGCTGCAATCATCAGGGGAACAGAGATAGGTGACCATTACTGTTTTTTTTTATTTTATTAACTGTACAGGGGGGCCACTACTTTAAGGGGCATAACATGTGTGGGCACAACGTGGACATAACTACTGAGAGAGGGCAGTAAAAGGGCTTATCTTCTGTATGTGTGGGGGGTGGCACAAAATGGAAATAATTTTCCTGTGGGGGCACTAAAAGGACTGGCGGGGATTGAGCGTGCAGTGACAGGCACTGGGGGGCATTGGGCGTTCAGGGACAGGCACTGGGGGAGATTGGGCGTGTAGTGACAGGCACTCGGGGGGATTGAGCGTGTAGTAACAGGCACAGGTCTGAGTGTGGCTTAAAGGGAGTCTGTCAGCTCATTTTCACCTACATAACTAACAGCACTGCCCCACAGAAGATTGTATACACATCCCAGACATACCTGTGTGCACTGTGTGTCTGTATTACATGTCCAGAAAAAGCACTTTTATTCTGCAGGAAAACAGCTCCCAAGTGCCTGGCTGAAAGTGAAAGTAAAAACAGCTTTCTCTCCCGACTGGATTTCTAACAGCTATATCTTCTGATACACTGGATATAATGCTGTGATTTTGGTATCATTTCAAAGCTTGGAAGCTTTCAAAGGAGGTCAGGTCATTTTTCTATCTGCTACCAATCCCAAGATATGAGCAGCTAAAGCAGCCCTCCCCTCTTCAGTCTGGTTTGCAGCAGCAGCAGAGCTGGGCACTAGGGAGCTGTTTTCCTGCAGAATAAAAGTGCTTTTTCTGAACAAGGAATACAGACACAAAGAGCACACAGGTATGTCTGGGATGTGTATGCACTGCTGTTAGCTATATAGGTGAAAATTAGGTGACAGACTCCCTTTAACCCCTTCCTGCCCAGCGCCGTACATGTACGGTGCTGCAGGAAGTGACTTCCCGCCCAGCGCCGTAGTACTACAGCGCGCTGATCAGCGTCGGGGGTCCGGCTGTGCCCAGTAGCCGAACCCCTGCTGTATGCACCAGCATCGGTGAAAACACCGATGCCGGTGCATTAACCCTCGATGGGCCGCGGTCAGCGCTGACCGCGGCACATGCGATGCGGGTGGTGGGAAGGGGTGTCCATCGGGTCCCCGCGCTGCTGTGACAGGGACCTGATGGCAGCCCGATGCCTTCCTTAGGCATCGTGGCTGCCATCCCTGCGAGCCTGTAAGATCCAGACCCCTGGATCTCACAGGAAGCAGGCTGTAAGTGTATTACATTGAGTAATACACTTACAGCCAATGCATTATAATACAGAAGTATTGTAATGCATTGTACAGGGGATCAGACCCCCAAAAGTTAAAAAAGTGTAAAAAAAAGAAAGTGAAAAAAAAGAAAGTTTTACAAAAAAAAGTTTCAAGTTAAAAAAAGCGCCCTTTTCACAAAATAAAGAAAAAAAATTGTAAAAAATAGGGAAAAAAAGAAAAATAGACATATTAGGTATCGCCGCATCCATATCGACCGGCTCTATAAAAATATCACATGATCCATCCCGCCAGGTGAACGCAGTAAAAAAAAAAAAAAGTGCCAAAACAGACATTTTTTGGTCACCTTCCCTTACAAAAAGTGTAATAGCAGGCGATCAAAAAAATCTTATGTACACCAAAACGGTACCAATCAAACCTTCATCTTGTCCCGCAAAAAATGAGAACCTACCTAAGTCATTCGCCCGAAAAATAAAAAAAATATTGCTCTCAGAAGATGGCAACACAAAAAAAGATTTTATTTAGTTCAAAAATGCATCTAATGTGTAAAACTTTCCAAAAATAAAAATGTTAGACATATTGGGTATCGCTGCGTAACAACCTGCTCTATAAAAATATTACATGAGATGGCCCCCCAGGTGAATGCTGTAAAAAAAAATTTTTAAAAAAACTATGACAAAACCATTTTTTCCCTCTTGCCTCACAGAAAGTGTAATAGCAGGCGATCAAAAAGGCATATTTAACCCAAAATGGAACCAAACTGTCATCTTGTCCTGCAAAAAATGAGACCCTACCTGAGACAATAGCCAGAAAAATAAAAAAATATGGCTCTCAGAAAATGGCAACACAAAAAAAAAGATTTTATTCTGTTCAAAAATAAATCTAATGTGTAAATTTCACAAAAATAAAAGTGGTAGACATATTGGGTATCGCCGCATCCGTAACAACCTGCTCTATAAAAATATCACATGATTTGCCCCCTCAGGTGAATGCTGTAAACATTTTTTAAAGAAAACTATGTCAAAACAGCTATTTTTTTCACCTTGACTCACAAAAAGTGTAATACCAAGCGATCAAAAAGTCTTAGGTACCCCAAAATGGTACCAATGAAAACATCACCTCATCCTGCAAAAAATGAGCCCCCATATAAGACAATAACTCAAAAAAATAAAAATCAATGGCTCCCACAAACCAATCCATTAAAATCTACGCTGCAAAATCCATATGGCGCTCCTTCTGTTCTGAGTCCTTCCATGTGCCCCCACAGCAGTTTACCACCACGTATGGAGTGTTGCCATATTCAGGAGAAAATGGGGAACAAATTATGGAGTGCTTTTCTCCTGTTACCCCTTGTGAAAATGAAAAATTTGGGGCTAAAGCAACATTTTATTGGAAGAAATGAAACTTTTCATTTTCACAGCCAAGTGTTTCCAAATTCCGTAAACCGCTTAGGAAGTCAAAGTGGTCAGTACCCCCCTTAATATATTCTTTGAAGGGTGTAGTTTCCAAAATGGGGTCACTTTTTGAGGGTTTCCACTGTAGGGGTACGTTAGGGTCTCTCAATTACAAAATGGTGCCTAAAAAATCTGCCTCCAAAATTTGTATGGCGCTCCTTTCCTTCTGACCACTGCCACAAACCCATAGAGACGTTTACCACCACAGAAATGTATATTGAGGTTTAGATTGCTGTTAACCCTTGCTGTGTTGCAAGAAAAAAATTAACATGAATAATCTACCAAAAAAGTGAAATTTTTAAATCTCACCCTCAATGGGGTAATTAATGAGCGGTTTCCATTACATAAGCCCCTCAAAATCACTTTATATCTGAACTGGTGCTTAAAAAAATGGTTTTGGAAATTTTGTTGAAAATTTGAAAAATTGCTTCTAAACTTCTAAGCTTTCTAACGTCCTAAAAAAGTAAAATGACATTTATAAAATGATACCAACATAAAGTATACATATGGGGAATGTAAAATAATAACTATCTTTGGAGGTATTGCTATGTATTTTGAAAGTAGAGAAATTTAAATTTGGAAATTTGGTAAATTTGGTATTTTTTTATCAATAAAAATGAAATATTTTGCCACAAATTTACTACTGTCGTGAAGCACAATATGTGACGAGAAAACAATCTCAGAATGGCCTGATAAGTAAAAGCATTCCAAAGTTATTACCACATAAAGTGACATGTCAGATTTGCAAAAAATGGCCTGGGCAGAAAGGTGAAAACAGGCCCGGGGTTGAAGGGGTTAATATTTTAAAACATTTGCTGAGGGGCGATATTGTCCCTCTTTGAGCGGTATAAGCATCCTTATATTTTATGTGCAGCTTATGTTATCATGGCACAAATATCCTTTATTTGAAATAAAATAATACATTTTGATCTGCTGTTGTACAGAGTCATAAAGCACCCAGCACACTTCCGGCGGACATCCCTCCCAACTAGATCCCGCGAAGTCTATTTACAAAACCAGCCATCTGAGGCCACGCCCACTTTCATATACGCATATTCAAGCAGCCAATTATTATTCCCCCCACCTAGGGTGGCCGGACGTCCGGTTTTAGGCCGGACAGTCCGGTTTTTAGACTCCTGGTCCTCCGTCCGGCGCAAGGCCTCCTTTTTTGTGGTTATGGGTGACGGTCACTTTAAGTATCCCCGACCCTATGGCAGGAGGCAGGGCCTGGCAGCACGTCCAGATCACACAGCGCTGCTGCCCGGTCAATTCTAGTTTCTGCAGGCCGGAACGGAGGAGCACAGGTGCCGCTGGCAGACACTGCCCACTTGCCTGGCCCAGCCATCCACACCACGATCCCACCACCTCTCCCTCTCTGACTGCCAGGCCCAGGCATAGTCAGTCAGCATAGTCAGACAGCCAAGCCTCCAGTGTTTAGCAGCACTAGTCAACTCAGCCTAAGCCAGCCCACTAGGCACAAGGACCTAGGCCCAGATACTACTGGTATCTTCCGTATATTATTATATATGTACAGCCAGTATCAGTCATACATCTTGACATATTATATAATATACCAGAAGATGTATAACTTATACCAGCTGTACATATATAATTATATACAAGAGATCCCAGGTTATACCAGCATGGTCCATATCATCATATACAAGAAGATGTTATACCGTATAACATCTTTTTGTATATAGTGATATGGACCATGCTGGTATAACCTGGGATCTCCTGTATATAGTTATATATGTACAGCTGGTATAAGTTATACATCATCTTGTATACAGTGATATGGACCATGCTGGTATAACCTGGGTATCTCCTGTATATAGTTATATATGTACAGCTGGTATAAGTTATACATCATCTTGTATACAGTGATATGGACCATGCTGGTATAACCTGGGTTTTTCCTGTATATAATGCGCAGTTAGTAAAGCGTAAGTGTAATACAGTACTAGCAGTGTATGATATTAAACAAATCTCACTTTTATTTTGTTTCATACGGAAATTGACCTGCCATGCGGATTTAGAAATCCTCAGCATGTCAATTTTTGGTATGAGTTTTTTTTTTCCCCCCAGTTCTCCAGAGACAGTTAAAGGGGTTGTCCTGCCATTTATATAGATCAGCTGTTTAAAGAGGAGGCAACTCTCCATGTGAGTGCCGCTTCCTGGTCATTACACTACTTGTCGTCTCATGTAGAGCGATGGAGTAGTGTAATTACAAGCACTAGTACAGTATGTATTCTGTCTATTGTATTGCGCATGCTGTAATATTAAAGCATTGTCCGCCACTGTCCCCGGTACGATGTCCTCCTTTTTGGGGTGTGATTTCCTCCTTTTTGAGGTTGTGGAAGTGGCCACTCTACCCCCACCCTACCCGGCAGCCATTAACCCCTTCCCAGCCGCGCTCGGTGCGACAGGAGCTTATACTGGTGTTGTCTTTGTGCAGCTTCACACATGCAAATAAATGATGACGCAGGTAGGATCTCCTACTGACCCCAGCCATGGCCTCCCTTCACTCCTCCGATGTCACCTACCATTGCTGATGACGCCTTGCAACTTATTTACCAGGAGAGAAGCGTCTCACAGCCGTGTTACATTGTAGCCATGTTGGGTGTCCTGATAACGCGAGATTACACGGAGGGGTTTGGAGTCTGCGCGCTGCTGACCTGGTAGCTGATTGCTTCCCAGAGGAGTGCCGGGAGCTTGCGGCGGCCGTGAGTTATGTGCTTGTGTGTAGCGTCCTCCAAGTACATTACAGGCAATGCAGTGTTGTATGGAGGAAGCTGCAACTAAGCTTCAGTCATTATTTAGAACTCGAGGATAGCTACACGCCGAACAGAAAATTTTCGAGAATTCTGCTCCAAGTCCCTTAAAAACCACACATTAATCTGCTCTATTTATCAAGGTTTTGGTGCATTTTTTGTGCGGATTTCTGTTTATGTGAATAACCCAATATTAGTCTAGTGTCTAAAACACTCTAAGGCCTCATGTACACAATGGTGGGGCTGCCGTTCCCATGCTGTGTCTACAAAACAGAGGCACTGGCTGTGTCCGTTGCTTAAAGGGGTTGTCCAAGTTAAATTTATTGATGACCTATCTTTAGGATAGGTTATCAATATCAGATCGACGGGGTCCGGCACCCGGCCGATCAGCTGTTTGAAGAGGAGCTGCCTCTTAGGCCCCTTTCACACGGGTGAGATTTCCGCGCGGGTGCAATGCGTTATGTGAACTTACACCTACTCACCGCTACCCCCCGTTATGGCCAGCATGTAAACAATGAAAAGGAGGCAGTGCTGGTAGGGTGGGCATCTCCTCCTCAAACAGCTGATCGGTAGGGGTGCCGGACCACCGATCTGATATTGATGACCTATCCTGAGGATAGGTCATCAATAAATATAACTTGGAGAACCCCTTTAACTGTTAACTTCAGATCTGCAAGATAGATGTCCTATATTTTGCAGTGTGGAGGCATGGAAGCCACCTACAAATAGGTGCTGGTGAATGCACTTAAAGGGGTATTCCCATCTCACAAATGTAGTTTGTATAATTAGATATAGCCATACCAATATTATTACTAATAGAATGTATTTATATAAAATGTACCATTTAGAAGATTTGCCTATTTGTATATCCATTGTCCCACAAACACCAGTCAGGCCGTTGCCCCTAGTTACGGCCACTGCAGCCATGTAGTAGAGGTGGCCGGCTTTCTCCTGTTCAAACCCGCTCTGAGGTAACTGCTGTATTGTGAACGCACATTACATGACCATGTGGAGACACATCTTAGGAAACGGATCCTGTTCCAAGATCAATTCATCTCTATGGAGCCGGATCCGTTTATAAAGTCTGCGTTTTGGATGGATCCTGACCATTGCGTTTTGGACTGGTAGCGTCCCTAAGATGTGTCTCCGCATGCTCATGCAATGTGCGTTCACATTACAGCAGTTACCTCAGAGCGGGATTGAACAACAGCAAGCCGGCCACCACTACTACATGGCCGCAGTAGCCATAACTAGGGGCAATGGCCTGACTGATGTGTGTAGGACCATGCCTATACAAATAGGATAATCTTCTAAACGGTACATTTTATATAAATACATTCTATTAGTAATAATATTGGTATGGCTATATCTAACTATACAAACTACATTTGTGAGATGGGAATACCCCTTTAAAGGGAACCTGTCACCTCCCACACACATATAAAATTGCAGCCATTACCTTATATTAGGCCTCAGTGTGATCCTAATCATGCCTTTCTTTCATTAATCTGATCCCCCAATCTTCATGAAAATGTTCTTTTATTTCCGAACAGCGCGCTCTCTGAAGTCAGCTTGAAGTCAAGGGGGCAGCGGCCTCCTTGCTTCAAGTCAAGTAAAACACGCCCCTCTTGCCTCTGATTGACATTCTCTTTTGTGCCAAGGATTGCGCAAGTCTCGCTCATGTGCGGTGCGCTCCTATGTGCTGCGCGATCCCGGCTCCAGCTCCTGCACTCTGCCGGCTTTCATTTATCTACTGCGCAGGCTCAGGCAGCTCCAGCGAGCGCGCCCGTCCTCTCCTACCCGCGGTTCCTCAACGTAAGCGTGATCACTGGCTGCAGACGCAGGAGAAAGCAAGCCAGTGATCACGCTTCGCCCCTCACCCCTGGGGCAAAAGAGGTATTTATTAGATAATAAATATAATTCTTGGCCAGAAATGTTATAAGGCCAAGGCCATAACATATATATATATATATATATATATATATATAAGCCCAAAGGACAAATATAAGTGCCAAAATGTTATAGAAGGCCAATAAGGCCTAAATGGACAAAGATAGTACAAATTATAAATACATAGCACGCAAAAATTGTTTTAAAAAAAAAAAGTGAAAAAGGTAAAAAAAAAAGAAAAAAAGTATTAAAAAAAAACACACTGACAACATGAATAAAGATCTATCATCATCTTCCACATAATGTATATAACAGGAGTTAGGGCCCGTTTACACGACCGTGTGAATGGGTCCGCACCTATTATGCAAAGTTGTGGACTAGGTGTGGGCCCGTTCACTTCAGTGACCGGCACGCGCTCTTGCCGAGCCGCGGCTCCGCAAGAACTTATAGAACATGTCCTATTCTTGTCCGCAATAGTGGACAAGAATAGGCATTCTCAACGAGGCGCCCGGCCGTGTGTTCCGCAATTTGCGGCACACGCACAGTGGGGTATCCGTAGTATTGTGGATCCGCATTTTTGCTGATTCGCAATACTATGGCCGTCTGAATGGCCCCTTAGGCCCCATTCACACGACCGTGTGAATGGGGCCGCATCTATTCCGCAAAATTGCGGAATAGATGCGGCCCCGGCTCACCTCTATGGAGCGGGGAGCCGCCACACGGAGCTAGCTCGGGTGGAATCCTCATCATCCTCACCATACTGTCTACACAGTGACGCCATATACTCTAACTACACTGGGTGGAATCCTCATCTTCCTCACCATACTGTCTATGAAGTGACGCCATATACTCTCACTACACTGGGTGGAATCCTCATCATCCTCACCATACTGTCTACATAGTGACGCCATATACTCTAACTACACCGGGTGGAATCCTCATCATCCTCACCATACTGTCTATGAAGTGACACCATATACTCTAACTACACCGGGTGGAATCCTCATCATCCTCAGTGTAGAAGGAAGTGCTGAGAAATATGTATATGCATGCCCTCATATTAATGAGGCATGCATATGCATGTATATATGGGCCTTATTTATATATACACTGTGGGCCTTAGTTGCCCCATGTGTATATGTGTTTGGCCCAACATATGTATATATACACTCACCGGCCACTTTATTAGGTACACCTGTCCAACTGCTCGTTAACGCTTAATTTCTAATCAGCCAATCACATGGCGGCAACTCAGTGCATTTAGGCATGTAGACATGGTCAAGACAATCTCCTGCAGTTCAAACCGAGCATCAGTATGGGGAAGAAAGGTGATTTGAGTGCCTTTGAACGTGGCATGGTTGTTGGTGCCAGAAGGGCTGGTCTGAGTATTTCAGAAACTGCTGATCTACTGGGATTTTCACGCACAACCATCTCTAGGGTTTACAGAGAATGGTCCGAAAAAGAAAAAACATCCAGTGAGCGGCAGTTCTGTGGGCGGAAATGCCTTGTTGATGCCAGAGGTCAGAGGAGAATGGGCAGACTGGTTCGAGCTGATAGAAAGGCAACAGTGACTCAAATTGCCACCTGTTACAACCAAGGTAGGCAGAAGAGCATCTCTGAACGCACAGTACGTCGAACTTTGAGGCAGATGGGCTACAGCAGCAGAAGACCACACCGGGTGCCACTCCTTTCAGCTAAGTACAGGAAACTGAGGCTACAATTTGCACAAGCTCATCGAAATTGGACAGTAGAAGATTGGAAAAACGTTGCCTGGTCTGATGAGTCTCGATTTCCGCTGCGACATTCGGATGGTAGGGTCAGAATTTGGCGTCAACAACATGAAAGCATGGATCCATCCTGCCTTGTATCAACGGTTCAAGCTGGTGGTGGTGGTGTCATGGTGTGGGGAATATTTTCTTGGCACTCTTTGGGCCCCTTGGTACCAATTGAGCATCGTTGCAACGCCACAGCCTACCTGAGTATTGTTGCTGACCATGTCCATCCCTTTATGACCACAATGTACCCAACATCTGATGGCTACTTTCAGCAGGATAATGTGCCATGTCATAAAGCTGGAATCATCTCAAACTGGTTTCTTGAACATGACAATGAGTTCACTGTACTCAAATGGCCTCCACAGTCACCAGATCTCAATCCAATAGAGCATCTTTGGGATGTGGTGGAACGGGAGATTCGCATCATGGATGTGCAGCCGACAACGCAGCAACTGTGTGATGCCATCATGTCAATATGGACCAAAATCTCTGAGGAATGCTTCCAGCACCTTGTTGAATCTATGCCACGAAGAATTGAGGCAAATCTGAAGGCAAAAGGGGGTCCTACCCGTTACTAGCATGGTGTACCTAATAAAGTGGCCGGTGAGTGTGTGTATATATATATATATATATATATATATATATATATATATAAGTGCCTTGCGAAAGTATTCGGCCCCCTGGAACTTTTCAACCTTTTGCCACATTTCAGGCTTCAAACAAAAAGATATAACATTTTAAATTGTTGGTGAAAAATCAACAACAAGTGGGTCACAATTGTGAAGTGGAACGAAATTTATTGGATCAGTTAAACTTTCTTTGTAATAATAAAACTGAAAAGTGGGGCGTGCAAAATTATTCGGCCCATTTACTTTCAGTTCAGAAAACTCACTCCAGAAGTTCATTGAGGATCTCTGAATGATCCAATGTTGTCCTAAATGACTGATGAAGATAAATAGAATCCACCTGTGTGTAATCAAGTCTCCGTATAAATGCACCTGCTCTGTGATAGTCTCAGGGTTTTGTTTAAAGCACAGAGAGCATCATGAAGACCAAGGAACACACCAGGCAGGTCCGTGATACTGTTGTGGAGAAGTTTAAAGCCGGGTTTGGATACCAAAAGATTTCCCAAGCTTTAAACATCCCAAGGAGCACTGTGCAAGCGATCATATTGAAATGGAAGGAGTATCAGACCACTGCAAATCTACCAAGACCCGGCCGTCCCTCTAAACTTTCATCTCAAACAAGGAGAAGACTGATCAGAGATGCAGCCAAGAGGCCCATGATCACTCTGGATGAACTGCAGAGATCTACAGCTGAGGTGGGAGAGTCTGTCTATAGGACAACAATCAGTCGAACACTTCACAAATCTGGCCTTTATGGAAGAGTGGCAAGAAGAAAGCGATTCCTCAAAGATATCCATAAAAAGTCTCGTTTACAGTTTGCCACAAACCACCTGTGAGACACACCAAACATGTGGAAGAAGGTGCTCTGGTCAGATGAAACCAAAATCAAACTTTTTGGAAACAATCCAAAACTATATGTTTGGCATAAAAGTAACACAGTTCATCACCCTGAACACACCATCCCCACTGTCAAACATGGTGGTGGCAGCATCATGGTTTGGGCCTGCTTTTCATCCACAGGGACAGGGAAGATGGTTAAAATTGATGGGAAGATGGATGGAGCCAAATACAAGACCATTCTGGATGAAAACCTGTTGGAGTCTGCAAAAGACCTGAGACTAGAAGATTTATCTTCCAACAAGACAATGATCCCAAACATAAAGCAAAATCTACAATGGAATAGTTCAAAAATAAACGTATCCAGGTCTTAGAATGGCCAAGTCAAAGTCCAGATCTGAATCCAATTGAGAATATGTGGAAAGAGCTGAAAACTGCTGTTCACAAACGCTCTCCATCCAACCTCAAAGAGCTCAAGCTGTTTTGCAAAGAAGAATGGGCAAGAATTTTAGTCTCCAAATGTGCAAAACTGATAGAGACATACCCAAGCGACTTGCAGCTGTAATCGCAGCAAAAGGTGGCGCAACAAAGTATTAATGCAAGGGGCCGAATAATTTTGCACGCCCCACTTTTCAGTTTTATTATTACACAAAAAAACGTTTAAATGATCCAATAAATTTCATTCCACTTCACAATTGTGACCCACTTGTTGTTGATTCTTCACCAAAAATTAAAAATGTTATATCTTTTTGTTTGAACCCTGAAATGTGGCAAAAGGTTGAAAAGTTCCAGGGGGGCGAATACTTTCGCATGGCACTGTATCGCCTGTGCCCCTCTTAATATTGTGCCCATGCCCAGATTGCTCTGGGTATATGTATATACATGTATATAGGCAGGTATGCCCCCAGAGTGTATGCCTGTATCTATGTATATACCTATTTCATACACATATATTAATGGCCCCCTGATCCTTCCATAGGTATAGAGATACCTGTATATATGCCCCCAATATTATATGCATATATCTATATACACATATATATGTCCATTTGCTCCTAATACATATAGATATATGTATATATGTCCCAGAATTATATACATATGTCTATATATAAAACATCCCCCAGAGTCCAGGTGCCCCCTCATTAACCCCTGCAAGCGCATACTAATGCACTTGCAGATGGTGCCCTGATGACTGGACTTCAAAGGACAAAGGATCGATAAGATCCTTTACCCTTTCGTTAAACATCTCTAGCAATGCCAGAGGTGTTTAACATAACAGGGACAGGGAAACAAAAGGCTCCCTGCCCCTGTGTGATACACACCTCCGGTGCCGGAGATGCATAGCAGTCCCCAGGCAGTAGGATCAAAGAGATCCTCCTCCCGGGAACCAGCGCATGTGTGCGCGGGATGGCGTGGTGACGTCATATCACCGCGCCAGCCCATGTGCACACTGCTGCCGGCACGCTCGCTCGCCGGCAGCATGGGAGCGAGCGCGACCGGGTTTAAATAACCCGAGCGCGCTGCGCTCTTGTGATTGAGCCATGCAGCCCTATCTGAAGCGAGCAATCATCCCCTGCAAAACGAGCAATAACCAAGCGAGGATCGTCCCCTGACAACGAGCAACTAACCCCTCTAGGACTGGCTGAGTATAACACCTAACCCTTTGCTTCCCTAGGGACAATAACGTACTTAGGCTTGGGTGGGCTTGCAATCTGTGTTTTGAGTGTATGTATGTTTAGCCAGTATTGTGGGTGGAATAAAGTGGGATTGTGCAGTGTAGTTAGGTTTTGTAGTAGTGTATAATTAAGACGTGTTATTTTGTTATAAAACCTTTTTTAATTTAATACAGCGTACAGTGTCTTTATAGTGGCAACATTAGCCGTAATATAGCATAGTATCTGCACGCAGTTTTAGGTCGTGTAGGCAATAGGTTTATATAAAGGTATAATTAGGCGGAACTAGCGTAAGCGGGTTTATGCCTATTTATGAATATTAACCACTTCCAGTCTGCCCATTGACTATAAACCTCCTGGTAGTGGGATCTCTATCTCTGAATGGACGTTTTAAAACGTCCTTGAGCTTTGCCCCCTGTGTGCAGCACCTGTACATAGAAGCTCCATGACTCAGCTGCCTCCTGACAGCCAAGAACATGGAGTTTTAGGGCCTGTTCACACAACCGTGTGAACGGGTCCGCACCTATTCCGCAAATTTGCGGAATAGGGGCGGGCTCGTTCTCCTCTATGGGCGGCACGCTATAGAACATGTCCTATACTTGTCCATACACACGGACAAGTATAGGCATTTTCAATGGGGCCGCCTCGTGTGTGTTCCGAGCGCTGTGGAACACATGCCGGACGGCCCCCGTATTTTTGCAAAAATACGTCTGTCTGAACGGGGCCTTAACCTGAGACCTTTTTTCCTGGTCTCCAGGCTTTTGATCACTCTGACAAGCTGTCAAAGCCATCACAAATGCTTGTACTATCTTCCTCTCATTACTGCCGGTCACAGAACAGTTTACAACCACATATGGGGTGTTTCTGCAAACTTCAGAATCAGGAAAAATAAATATTCAGGTTTGATTTGTGGTTTACCCTTGCTATCTTATAGGAAAAATGAATTAAAAATTTAAAATCTTCCAAAAAAAATATATTTATTTTTAAATTTCACCTTCCTTCTGTTTTAATTCTTGTGGGAAATCTAAAGGGTTAACAAAGTTTGTAAAAATCAGTTTGGATTACATTGGGGGCTGTAGTTTCTAAAATATGTTCATTTATGGGAGGTTTCTATTATTTAAGCCCCTCAAAGTCACTTTAGAACTACAAAGGTCCTTTAAAATTAACTATTGGAAAAATTACATCATTACAATTACAACATTACTTAAAAATTACATCTAAAATTCGAAGCCTTCTAACGTCCTCAAAAAATAAAATTACATTTCCAAAATATTGCCAACATAAAGTGGACATATGGTGAATATTCATTAATAACAATTTTATTAGATATCCCTATGCAATTTAAAAGCAGAGAAATTAATATTTAAAAAATTGTGATTTTTTTTCAAAATTTTCAGTAAATGTTGGATTTTTTTATAAATAAAGGTAAAATATATTGACTCAAATTTACCACTAACACAAAGTACAATGTGTCACAAGAAAACAATCTATGAATTGCTTGGATAAGTAAAATCGTTCCAAAGTTATTACCACATGAAGTGACACATGTCAGATTTGCAAAATTAGGCCTGGTCAGTAAGTGGGTAAATGGCCCGGATGGGAAGTGGTTAATTATTGGTACCACCCAAAATATCAATAATTAATATCTCCCTTTAACACTCACCATACTGTCTATGAAGTGATGCCATATACTCTAACTACACCGGGTGGAATCCTCATCTTCCTCACCATACTGTCTATGATGTGACGCCATATACTCTCACTACACCTGGTGAAATCCTCATCATCCTCACCATACTGTCTACACAGTGACACATATACTCTCACTACACCAGGTGGAATCCTCATCTTCCTCACCATACTGTCTATGATGTGACGCCATATACTCTCACTACACTGGGTGGAATCCTCATCATCCTCACTAGAGATGAGCGAATCAAAGCTGACGAAGTGGAATTCGTTAAGAATTTCATGGAAAATTGGATTCGCAACGAATGCAAATTTTCTGGCGATTCGTAGTAACAAATCTTTTTTTTTTTCCTAAAATGGCCACAAGCACATGGCATGACATGGGGGAAGGATTTCTGGGATAAAGAAGTAAACGCCCACAATGCGATCACATGCAGACATGTAGCCAATTAGCAGCCAGCTAGGTCAGGTCCTATAAATAGCTCTGCAGCGCTAGAATCCGCCATTTGCTATTGATGTTAGACCAGAGACAGACGTCAGGAGAGATAGGGCAAGTGAAAGAAAAACTAAAGAAAAGAAATGAGGAGATCAGGGATAGATAATCTGAATTGCAGGGATAGGAGAGGGACGATTTCTAGACAGAAAATAAGGCAGTGAAATCGCTTTTCTGGTACACTGTGCAGCAGTGAGTGGGCATAGGGGTTAGCCTGTTATACAGCACTGCACTCTGTTCTAAAGGCTGTTTTGGGGTGCTGTATTCAAAGAAGCACCACTACTCTCACTTTTTGCAATGCAGTAAGAGGGTCAGAGCCTTGTTTGGGGTACATTAGAAAAAAAAAAATTAAAAAAAAATTCTTTTGGGTTGTGTTTGGGGAAAAACATATATAATCCGTGATTGGCAGCATGTAAATGTGAAAGAAATAGTTGCGGCGTTATTTGCCATACAAATAGACAAGCGCCATATAGTGCTAAATTCTTTAGTGTACTTGAATTGCCAAAAAAACTGTGAATCCGTGTTTGTGGATTTGTTCATTTAAAATAACTATTTGCGGTGTTATTTGCCATCCAAACAGAAAAGCGTGATATTGTGCTAACGTAGTCAGTGAAGTTGACTTGCCAAAAAAACAGTGAATCCATGTTTGTGGGGTTGTTCTTTTAAATAACTATTTGCGTCGTTATTTGCCATCCAAACAGAAAAACATGATATTGTGCTAACGTAGTCAGTGAAGCGGACTTGCCCAAAAAAGAGTAAAGACGTGGTTCTGGGCTAGTTCCTTTTACATCGATAGTCGCAGCGTCAGTCTGTATATAAACAAAGTGTATAGTGCTGTGCAGTAACCCATTGTACTGCAGTTCAGTAACCCATTGTTAACACACTGTGTAGGTGACGATATTTCTGAAAGAAATAGTTAAGCCGTTGTGCAAGGCAGTGAGCAAACTATAATTTTTGGGGGGATTGTTAATTTTATTTTATTTTAAATTTTTTTTATGAAACAGAATGTCAGACAGAAGGGTGACAGGCCCTTCACAGGGGAGGGGCAGTGGCAAAAATTTTTCGGGAACAGGCACAGGTCTCAGCAGAGGAAGGGGACGTGGCATTATGGGTCACTCGGCGAGGCCGCAGCTACTGGTATCATCTAGTGGTCGTGTGTTGACCACCAACCCAAATGTTCTTGAATGGTTGACTCAGTCATCCACTTCCTCCCAGATGACATCTGAAACCCCCAGCCACAGTCGGTGGGTTCGTCAGACATAACCCTTAGTTGGCATGGGCCTGGAGCAGCTCCAGTGCCCTCACCTGTCCTCAACCTGCCTCTGTCCTTTTCGGTCCCCTCATCCAGAGAAGTACTATATGCTATGGGCTCTGTGCCACTATACAGCAAGGACGAACTACTTGAGGACAGTCAGCAGCTACTGGGAAGCCAAGAGGTGGGGCAGAAATCCGCTCCTTCCAGTAGGCGGTCAAGTACTGATGAGGAGAGTGTAGTGGGAGGTGATGTTGAGAGCGGTCAGGCTTTGTACACCGAGACAGTTGAGGAGGACATTAGCGACGTGCAAACTGTAGTTGATGATGATGTAGCCGATCGCACTTGGGAGCCAGGTGAAGCAAGGGCTTCATCATCATCATTATCATCATCTGCAGACGAGACTGACAGCTTGCATGTCAGGCAGCGAGTCGGTAGTGTGGCCGTTAGTCAGCGGAGTGGCAGCAGTGCAAGGTCGGGAGCCAAACGGGCATGGGGTAGACTGCACTCTTCGCAGGCGTGTTCCGGCCATGAAAAGAGCGGCGCAGGGGCTCAGCCAGGCAGCGGAGGTACCACTCAGTCAGTATGGAGTGTTGGTGGTAAAATCGCTTACTCGGTGGTGTGGAAGTTTTTTGTTTAGACGTCTGAGGAGGTGAACATGGCTATATGTAGAATCTGTGGTCAGAAAGTGAAGCGTGGCCAGGGTGCTAATGTTGGCACCACGACCCTGCGCCAACATATGCAGCGTCACCACAAAGTGGCCTGGGAGAACCGTGGCTCAGATGTGGCGGTCCAGTCAGCAGCAGCAACAGCAGTATCACCCAGTGGCACGCAGCCCATTTCAGGCAGTCAACGCTCCAGCACCTCTGCCGAAGGGAGCTATCTGTCATTATCTACCGCTCCAGATGCTCCTGCTCCTCCTCCTCCTTATTCCTCGCCACTCATTGCGGCGGCAGTCGTTCACAGAGGCGATTGCAAAGAGACAGCAGTACGCGTCCAGCCATCCTACAGCACAGAAGCTGACCGTGCTCCTGTCCAAGTTGCTCGTGCTGCAGTCCCTCCCTTTTCAACTGGTGGACTCTGCACCATTCAGAGAAATGATGGCTTGTGCCGAGCCGAGGTGGAGAGTGCCAAGCCGTCATTTCTTTGCCAAAAAGTCAGCCCCATCCCTGCACAAATATATAGAAGAGAAGGTGGCCCAGTCCTTGAGCCTGTCGGTGTCTGCCAAAGTGCATGGCAGCGCCGCCGTGTGGAGTTGCAACTACAGTCAGGGACAGTACATGTCCTTTATGGCCCACTGGGTCAATGTGCTTCCTGCCCAGCCACACGAGCAACTTGAACAGGTGATGCCACTTTCTCCTCCTCGTTGTCAAACTGCTGATCCTACGCTAATGTCCGGCTCCTTCTCCACCACCTCAGCCTCCACTGCAGGGCCAAGTCATAGCGTTCCTCCAGCGTACCACATGTGCAGGGCACAGCGGTGTCACGCAGTTCTACGCCTGGTTTGCCTGGGCGAACAAAGTCACACAGGAGAGGAACTGCTCCGTGTCATGAAAGAAGAAATAAAAATCGGAAACCATGGTGACAGATAACGGAAAGAACATGGTGTCCGCGCTGCGCCAAGGAGGGCTGAGTCATGCGCCCTGCATGGCGCATGTATTTAATCTGGT